>JAODAL010005325.1:0-145106 GCA_025379985.1 Phyllomedusa bahiana | reverse complement strand
ACCTTTTGGGGGTTTTACGCGCACAGATGTTTAATCCAGTAACTTCACAACTCCTTCATGACCCTGACATGAAGGTTCCTGGTCATGGACTCTTTCGGATACCCGTACGACAAAACATATGGAACAGCTTCTTCACAATATTTTTAGACGAAGTGTTCCGCAAAGGCACAGCCTCCGGGTAATGGGTGGCATAATCTAATACTACCAGTATATACTGATGGACCCGCGCAGACTTTATGAGAGGGCCCACTAGGCCCATCCACTCAAAGGGTACTTCTATGATGGGTAGTGGCACCAGGGGGCTCCGGAAATGAGGCATTGGAGCTGACACTTGACACTCTGGGCAGGACTCACAGTACCGCTTCACATCAGTATACACGCCTGGCCAAACAAACCTCTGGGGAATGTGCTCTCTGGTCTTTTCAGTGCCTAAGTGCCCTCCCAACACGTGTTTATGGGCCAAGTCTAAGACCATTCTCCGTTAGGGCTGTGGTACCACCATTTGCTCCACCACCTCCACCTGAATTTTATCAACCTGGTATAATAGGTCTTGAGTGACTGCCATATGCGGATACACCGTATCAGCCCCTGGGTATTAAGGCTCCCCATTTACCACCTTAACATTTTCCCTAGCCTTTGCCAAGGTAGGATCTCGAAGCTGAGCCATCCCAAAGTTATCCAGCGAGACCTCTAAATTAGGCATAGCAGCCACTTCCTCCTGCTCCTCCGTCTCACCAGCCAGAACTGCTAGGGGAAAATTTTTGCAACCCTCGGTGGTCACCCCTACTGCAGGAGTCGTAGCATCAGTATCAAAAGGTTCTGGGTCAACATGACACACCTGAACACTACTATTAACTTTTACCGTAGACGTTACACATTGTTTTGCCAACTATTTGTGGGGTCGGATACGGCTTTAAAGAAGGCAACATCAAATGCTTTATTTACTTTATTATATGAAGAATTTAGTGATTAATGAAAACTACAATAAGATAGTGTGATATTGTATATACTTTTGCATAATATAGATTATAAAGGCAAGGCACGCATAACATTGGTTACAAAGGCAAAGCACGCATAATATGGATTACACATACTTACATCACACCTATATATGGGTCAAAGCTTCATCAGGAATCTTATAAGCATCATCTATCGGCATCAGCTGGTAAAAACGGGCCAGCGAAGATAGAGAGATATTCCTGAGATCAACACCGTGCACGGGTGCCCCCTTATCCAGGTCAAAGCTTCACCAGGAATCTTAACAGCATCATATATCCGTAACATCAGCTGGGAGAAGCGGGCCAGTGAAGATAGAGAGATATTCCTGGGATACATCCCTGTGGCGGTGAGGCGTCCCTCTGTAACCCACAGGTCCAGCTACTTCTAACTTCACAGAAAACTTTCCCAGCTTATATCTTGTTTGAAGCAAATGCCTGCATAACCAAATGTTACACAAGCTGACAGCTCAGTATTTTTCCAGTATCAGACCTCCCCCCCCTTGGATGGCCAGTCCTTCAGGGGTTAACCCAGTACTGGAAAACATGTCAAAAAAGAAACTCCTGGTACAAACCATAAACACCTGCTTTCCCATCACTACTCTCTAACTATGTTGGGTAGAATTATCTCAGTTACAGCGTTCCCAAAACAACGAGGCCCTGATAACAACCCTCTGTGTCAATATGTACTGCTTCTCAGTACTAGTGTTGAGCGATTTTTATCGGCAAAGTTGAAATCGGCAAGGTTTTTAAGGTGATCGAAATTTTCAGATCATTCGATAATTAAGGTTAAAATCTGTGCATCATCTATTAAGATCGCGCCATTTTTCGGCACTTCCTGTAATTTTGGCGGCCAGCAATCAGATTACAGAATAGAGCAGGGTGAGATATGTGTGTGTGATGTCATGACTGGGATGTGTATGGTTGCGATTGGCAGGAAAAATCACATGACCTCGTATTACATAGAACAGCGTTTCCTGTTCAGACCTTAGTGTCTCCAGCGTCTCAAAGGAATTAGGACATGCGCTCTGCCTGTGGCCAAACAGCTCAGCGAAATTAGTCTATTTCTGCACAGAGAAACCTCTACTATTAGCTGTCATCCTTCCAATTTAGTTAGATTAGAGATTTGAATATTTTATGTAGTTAGCTAGTGAATTTTAAAGCAGCATCTACCGCTGTAAAGTCATGGGGGTGGGAGCGGGGGGGGGGGGGGGGGCGCGGGCGAAACACAGACAAGCTCTATCTATAAAGAACACTGGATAAGTTCACCAAGACTTAGTGTAGACATTGGCACTGCAATATCTATTATTATTAACAGTTTTGCTATTGAAATATTTCCTGGATATGGGCAGCCTGAACTTATATTGGATACACATCATTTCTAGTAACTGCAGGTCTCTTTGTTAGGTGCAAAACTCCACTTTTATTATCACATACATTTCAGATAGGTTTCATTTTTCAATTTTACCCATTCCACCTGTGTTGATATATCCACCTTGCAGTTAAATTACAATCCAGCAATCTTGTAGTCAGCACAGGTTGTTTGTTGCCAAAAATACCGTGTATCATACGAAAACATAACAGATACGTGTTTTTTGACTTTTGCGCACCCAGCTTTGTTCATTGACGCAGCATCCACGTAAATCTTAAAACAGCAATTCTATAGTCACCACAGGTGAATTGAAAGGTGCAAAAAATACCGTGTATTATACGAAAACATAACAGATATGTGTTTTTTGCACTTTTGCCCAGTCCAGATTTGTTGATAGACACCTTGCAGTTAAATTGAATCCAGCAATTTTGTTTTTGATTAGAGGGATTTGAGAATAGCTGTGATTTGCCGTCTTTTAATAAGAGACTTTCCAAAACTATTCCATACCTTCTCAAATTTTTATATTTCTGAACATGGAGCGAAATGCAGGTGGTAAGCGAGCAAAGAGGGGGGTAGCACATGGAGGTAGAGTACGAGAGAAGGTGCTCCTTCCAGTGCTGGTGACAACACGCATGCCAGCGATCGTCAGTTGCAGACTGTCAGGCCTGTCATCGCTGGGTCAGGCCCTGTGAATCTAAGTTTAACGAACATCGTCGCCAATCTTGTCCTTCAGTGGTTAATGCAACCTGCATCTAGCAGTCTTGTACCTCCTCGTCCTCCCAGTCACGGCCACAAATGTCGTCATCAGCATCGTCAGCATGGATCATGCGGGTTTTGGGGTCATGCTGTGGTCCAGAACAGGCATAGTCAATGTCCAGTTCAACTAAAATGGTGATTGAAAGACTCCTTTTCCGGCACTTTTTAAATCGTGGGTTATGCAGGTTTGGGGCTCATGCTGTGGCCCAGGACAGGTATAGTCAATGTCCAGTGAAACTAAAATGGTGGTTGAAAGACTCCTTTTTCCGGCACTTTTTAAATCTGGGGGTTATGCAGTTTTGGGGCTCATGCTGTGGCCCAGGAAAGGTATAGTCAATGTCCAGTGAAACTAAAATGGTGGTTGAAAGACTCCTTTTTTCAGCACTTTTTAATCTGGGGGTCATGCAGGTTTGGGGCTCATGCTGATGGCCCAGGACAGGTATAGTCAATGTCCAGTGAAACTAAAATGGTGGTTGAAAGACTCCTTTTTCCGGCACTTTTTAAATCTGGGTGGTTATGCAGGTTTGGGGCTCATGCTGTGGCCCAGGACAGGGAAGGGCAATGCCCAGTGAAACTAAAATGGGGGTTGAAAGACCCCTTTTTTTCCGGGGCCTTTTTTTTAAATCGGGGGGTTCCAGGCGGGTTTTGGGGGGCCATGCTGGGGGGCCCCAGGACAGTATAGCCCAATGTCCAGTAAAACCCTTAAAAGGGTGGTAAAAAGACCCCCTTTTTTCCCGGGGCATTTTTACTTTTCGGGGGAAGCGGGGTTTGGGGGGCCCCAGGGTAAAGGTTCCAGGACCGGGAATTAAAAGGGGGCCGGGTTCAAGTAAGATGATGGTTAAAAACCATACTGCCTTCGGGCATTTTTTTTTTATTTGGGGGGTGATGGGTTTAAGGGGTCATGCTGTGGTACAAGACAGGGATATTTAAAGGGTGGGGTGTTTTTTTTTTCTGTGGCTTTTATAACCTAAGTGTGTTCCCTAAGATGTAGAAATTATCCCTTTTTGGATGTTGTGGATTTTAAAACCCCATTTTTCCCAGCCCGTTTTGGGGGGGTGTAAAAAATAAAGGGTTGTTGTTGCTCTCCCCATAGTTTTTTAATGGCCATCGTTATAATCACTGCCTAAACTATCAAAAAACCTTACCCGTTTGAAGGGAAACCGACTATCGCAAAACGCCCGATGTCAAATCCCCAACGTAATCGTTTAAACATTTTACTCAGTACACATCTACAAAATTGGGGAAAATTTACAAGCTTAAGATCTATTTTTCCCTTTAAAGAGATACTGTCAATAGGGATTGGGAAATGGTCAATAAATCTCAAGCTAAAAACACTTTTTCGAACAAATTCCCCAAAAAAGGGGAAGTCCCCCTCCCCACAATCACTGTTTTCATGGGAATTAAATTTAGGGGCCCCCCTTCATGAAACCGGGTTCCGCAATAGCCCTTCTAAAACACTAGAGGGTAGGGGACCTTTGGTCCCCCCTTTGGACCACAGGACCCCCTAACATTTTCCCGGGGATGGATGTGGGGTCAAACAGGCTGGCAGGGCACCAGTGTGAAAGATTTCCCGGAGCCCAGAAGGGCGGACAGGGAAAAGGTCATTCACCTTTATCGGGACAGATTTGGTGATCAGTCCCCCAATACATTTTTCTGAAAAGGCATACCCCGTCCCAAAATAAAGACCTTTTGGAAACCGTACCCGAGCCCAAAGGGGCCTAGTGAAGGGGGACAAATTTGCAGCAAAAATCCCCAAGGGCCCAAATTTAACCCCCAACCAAATTTTTTAAAAATGGGGGCCGGCCCAACCCCCGGTCCCCCACGGGGCTCTGCCCTTGCTCGGCCCTTTCCCATTTTGGGCCCTCTTTTTTCCCCTCCTTTTATAAATCCCCCCTTAACCCCAAGGGTCCCCTTTGGGAACTTCTACCCCCTTTCTGATTTTGGGGTTTCCTTCCCAGACTTTCCCCAGGCCGGTTTGCTGTTCCCCGGGGTTTTGGGAAAGGCTTCCTAAAGGCCCGGCTTTGTAGCAAGCCCCTCAGGGGAAAATTAAACTCTGGGACGAGGCTGAGGGGTTTTCCCGGGCCCTCTTTGGGGCCCCCTTTTCCCTATCAGGGGAGATATCTGGGGGAAAACGATGGGATAAAATTGTCCCAAAACGAAAAAGTTCAGCCCATCTGCGCAAGGCCCCCTCCCTTGGCCCTTTGCCACTTTTTCAACTAGGGGGGAACCAGGTCCGAACTTTCTGGGACCGGGGCGGGGCCGGTGGTCGAGAGAAAGTCCAGTTGTGAAAAGGGGGCCCCAAAAACCTCACCCCATCACAGGTAGGGGCCCAATACCAGGGTGGGAAAAACTCTAAAGCCCCTTTGCCACCCTTTTCATAAAAACGGCGATGGGCCCCAAAACCCTTCGTTTCTTTGGGCTCCCCATCACTGCAGGGGAGTATGTAAGCAGCAGAAGGGTGGGGGGAAATTTGAGCTTAAACGCCCTTTTTTCACACTTGGACTTGGACCTGCCACGGCTTTGGACTTGCTCCGGGCAGCTGGGGTTATGTGCTGCAGCACCCTGCAAGGCGAAAACGATTAGCCTCTTTCAGAAAGGCATTTTTTTCAGCCTAGACTCTTCTTTGGCCTCCCCCGCGCCCCCTTATGCTGGTTTGAAAGTCAAACCAGTTAGAGGCTTGAGTTGGCCGGGAAATTAACTGTTTTGAGCATTTAAAATCCATGTTTTGAAAGCCCTTTGGGTTGGGAAACATTTTCCACTTTTACCCGACAGGGGATTTAGAAAAAAAGATGTTAAAAAAAATGTTGGGGGGTCTTTTTTTTGCGGGTTCCCCCGCACCCAAAACACCAATTAAAAGGGGACCAGCAAAGAGAGGTGGGTTTCCAGGGAAACAGAGAGGGGGAAACAAACCTTCCATTTTTAAAGTTTTTTTCCCATAAGTGCAGCAAAAGGGAAACCCAAACAAGCCCTTAAAACTTAAGGAAAAACAGAAAAAAAAGTACCGTGTTTCGGGCAGGGGGCCCCCTTTTTATTTAGCCCCAGGACCCCCCCTTGACTATTTTATTTGACCCCTGGAAAATTTTCCTTTTCCCAGAAAGGCTTTCTTCACGGGTCGGGTCTTTCCTTTTGAGAAAACAGAGTAAAACAGCAGACATTTGCAAAAGACTGTGGGCCCAAAGCCCTTTTAAAGGCCGGACACCACCTTCCTGGGGCTGGGAGTGGCCCCCCAAACCCCGCTTTTTGGGCCCAACCCCAAGAAAAGCGACCCAGCCCAAAGCGGCCCGGGACCCGCTTACACAAAAAACTGTGAAAAGTAACATAGTGTTATTTGGACACCTACTGTAAACTATCGGCCCCCTCCTTCACAAAGCCCAGGGCCTCTGGGGTGAAAAACCTTTGCCCACTTAAAAACCCCCCAAAAGCCGAAATGGGAAGCTTTCCCTAGGAGAAATAAATTTTTCCCCCCAACCCAATGCCGTCGGGCCCACTTTCACTTAAAAAAATTATTTTAATATATATTTATCCAAGGGATACGGGGGAATAACTTTTATCTCAAAAGACTGCAGGGAGCATATTTTTATCAAACTCAAAAATGAAACAGGGGGCCCCCATTTTTAATATTCTAAGGGGGAAATTTTAATCTACAGGGGGTTTTTATTCTTATTTATAATGACTACAAGGGGGCATATATAAAATTATTTATTAAATTAATTAAAAAAAAGGTTAATTTTAAAATTAAAATTTTAAAATTTTGGTATGAAATAAAAAACTAAAGGGCCCTACGGGGGCCCCAATATATATAAAAATCTAATAAACTACAGGGGGCATATATATTTTCTACTGAATCAGGGGGCATTTTATCTCTAATAAATACGGGGGTTTATTTTTATTATAGGGTCCCCAATAACTACAGGGGGAAATATATCAAATTCTAAAAACTAAACAAAGGGGGACTTTATATCCTTCTTAAATTGATTAAAAGGGGCAAATTTAAAATTAAAAAAATATATATTTTTGTTATGACTCCCAACGGGGGGAAAATATTTTTTAAAATAAAAATAAAATTTTTTTGGTAAATTTTTATATATATAATTAATTTCCCTTCAATCTTAAAATGACTACAGGGGGCATATATCTAAAAAAGGATTTACAGGGGGCAAAATTTTATCCCCTTATAAAATTTTAATCTAAATGGGACTACAGGGGCATAAATTTTTTCTTAATAAACCCCCCCTACGGGGGGCCAAAAATTAATCTAAAATTTGATTTAAAAGGGGGCATTTATATATTTAATAAATACAGGGGGCCATTTTAATTTCCAAAGGGGGACTACAGGGGGCAGATATACTAATAAACTACAGGGGCCCAAATATATTTTATATAATTTTTTAAATTTTTAATAAAATATCCGTTAATTTTAACTAACTTTTTTGGGGGACATATATTAATTCCCCAAAAGGCTCCCAGGTGGCATACTTTTAAATCTTAATGACTACGGGGGGCATATTTTATCTATTTTTAAATGACTACGGGAGGCCCAATATATACTTTGATTTCAGGGGCAAATATATATTCAATTTGACTAAAAAAGGGGGGCAGGGTATTTTACCCTCTAATAAATTACAGGGGCAAAAAATTTATCTCTAAATGACTACAGGGGGGCATATATCTATCTCTAGGACTAAAGGGGTGTACCCCTGTGTCTCTGAAAAAAGCCCGGGCGCCCTTATTTTAAATTTTTTGCTCCTAAAAAATGCAAAAACTTTCTTATTTTCGGGGGGGATTGTCTTATTTTTTTTCCCCAAAAATTTAAATTAAAGCAACAGTTTATAAAAATTTGGTGTGGGGTATTTTTGTATATAAATATACACCCCATCCCTGGCCCTTTTTTAAAGAATTAAAACCATGACGTATACGGAATTGCCCCCTTTTTCCCTTCAAAACCCTGCCCCCCAATATTTTCCTGGGGCATTGATTCAACCCAAGGTGCTGGAAATTTTCTTCCTCAAAAAATTTTTGGGGTCCATATTACATGAGGGCTCCACCCCATTGCCGAGATTTGTGGGGCTGCACAATCCATGATGCAAATTTCCCTTTTCCATCACATCCCAAAAGATGCCTTTTTGGAAATTTGGTTCTGGTGACGGGTGGGGGCCCCAAATTTAAATTTAAAAGGAAAAACCATTGTAAATTTTTCAAAAAAAACCAGTTTTAGATGATTTCAGTTTTTATGACATCGCAAAAACCCCTTGAAAAAACCCAATCAATTTTGGGGGTACATTTTTTGGTCAAAAAGGGTTTGGAAATTTGGTAAAAGAAAAAAATTTACTCGGTAGGCTGTGGCGTTGAAAAACCGATGTAAATTTGGGTACCAAGGGGTCCCAAAAAAAGTGCCAAGAAAATATTCCCCCCAAAACCCTTTATAAAACCCCACCACCCCACTAAAGCCTAAAACGTTATAAAATGGGCAGGTTTTAACCTTTCTTTCATGTTTTTTGACGCCCAAATTTTTAACCCTACCATCCGGAACGGGCCCTAAAACAGAAATGGGAAAATTCATCAACCACCCCAAACCCTTTTTTTCCCAATCTTCTACGGGTCCCAATTTTCAATGAGCCTTGGGGAAAAATTGGACCTCAAGTTTCCTGTTTTTAAAATTTGGAAAGGATTTGGCGCCCCCCAAGGGGTGGGCCCTTCTGCTCCCTTGTAGCCCAAACTCCCTCAAAGTTCGCCTACTGGGTTCAGAGTTGCTTTTATCCCTTTCCCCTTTTTTTAAAGGGGGGCTTTTTGAGTCACTGTTCCCTTTTATAAAGCTCAAACCATTTTCTCCCTTTTCCCGTTTTTGGCCCAAAACGGGGGCCCAATAAAAGGGCTTTTTCCCCCACCCGAAAAAGGGATTTCCCAGCACTTGGATGTTTTTTTTTTTCGGACCCATTCTCTGAAAAACCCCTAGAGTTTGGGTTTGGTGGTAAAATCCTGGAGGTTTCAACAGTTTTTCTAAACCCCAAAAAAATTAACCCCAGCCCTTCTGGGCCAACAAAAACCTTTGCCCCCACTTTCAAAGGTTACCCTAAATCCCCTTTCTTTCCCCATACTGATGCTATCGGTTTGAAAACGCGGGAAAGTTTGTCTTGACCATGTTTACATCCCAAAAAGCACGAGTTGTTCCCACCTTTGTAAATTGGGGCGATTAAAAATTTTTAATTTTTAAAACGAAGCATTTTTGGGACAGGTGAAACCTAAAAAGGGGCCCCTTTGATTTTGTATTTTTTCTTTAAAATTTTTAAAATTTTTTGGGGTTCCAAAACCAAAAGGGAAATTTAATATGAAGAAAAGGGACTTTTTAAGGGCCCAGTTTGAAGGGGCTTATCTCAAAAAAAGGGGCAATGTAAACAGGGCGGGGGATTTTTTTAAGTAAAACCCCAAAGTCCCACCCTTGCCCCAAAAATCAGCCCACCCTGTGAAGATTTTATGTGTGTCCGTTTTCATTGCTCTGTTTCCCCCCTCCCCAAATTCTTTTGGGTTTTAAATGTATTTTTCATCCTTCTCTCCTGGGATTTGGGGAATCTGGGGTTGACATCAAATTTTACATGACCTCCCTTAAACCGGTCCTTAAACCCCTGTAATAAATTTCCCGTTTAAGTCCTTATTTTGGGGGGGGGCCCCTTAATTTTGGGGGAAATTTTAAAACAAAATCTTGCTATGTCCTTTACTTTGGGGGGTGTCTTTTTTTTCGGGGAAAAAACGGGGTATTTTACTTTTAAAATTTATTATATTGATTAATACCTTTTATAGTTTTTTTTAAAAATTTAAAAATGACTACAGGGGTCATATTTTTTATATTTTTCAAAATGACAACAGGGGCAATATAAAAAATTAATTAAAAGATTTACGGGGGCCCCATTAATATATATAGAATGAAATTAAAGGGAAATTTTAAAAATTTTAATATATCCCAAAATTTTTAAAATTAGAAAAAAGGTTATAAATATTTTAAATAAAAAATTTTAAATAAAAAATAAATATATTTTTAAAAAATTTATAAAATTTTATATTTGTATATAAAAATTTTAAATTTAAAATAATAAGGATTTTTGAAATAATATATTGTGGTTATATTCTAGGATTAATTTAATGGGGTTTTTTTATGGGAAAAAAATTTAAAGAAATTTAAATTAAGATAAATTTGGGTTTTTTAGGGTTTAATTTTTTTAGGGGAAATATTTGGGTATAATAAAAGAATATAAATAAAAAATAAACCCGGTATATTTATAATTTATAAAATTTTTTATTAAATTTGGGGCCCGTAAATATAAAGGTTTCCCTAAAAAAATAAAGTGTTATTTTTGGTTTTTTTTAAAAAGGGGGGGTTTTAAAAATGTAGTGTATTAAAAAAATTAAATTTTGTTTAAAAAATGGTTAATAAAAAATTTGAATAATTTAAGTGGGGTTATTAAATTTGTTTATTATAAGGAATTTAAAAAGTTAATTTGTATTAATTTTAAAATATTGGGAAAAATTTGGGAAAATAAAAAACTTATGACCCAAAATTTTTAATAGGTTTAAAAAGGGTTTTGTTTAAAAAATATTTAGGGGTTAAAAAAGTTTTAAACAAAAGTTTTAACAGATATATATAAAATATTTTAATTAATTAATTATAGGGGTTTTTTAAAAAGGGAATTTAAAATTGGGTTTATTAAAAAATTGGTTTTTAAAAATTTATTAAATATGAAATATATTGTAAAATATATATATTTATAATATTATATTAGATTATAAAATTAAATTTTATAAAATATTTTATATTATGGGTAAAAATTATTTTATATTAATTAAATTTTAAAATATATTAAAATGACATCAAACTTTGGCATTATGAAATATTCTAAAAAACAAAGGGGGGGCATATATTATTTTTCCTACAAAAAACTGGGGGGACATTATATTTTTTCTCTACAACGATTTCGGGGGAACATATATCTATCTCTAATGACAAACGGGGGGCATATGTCTTACCCTTCAAATTTGAACAAAAAAGGGGGCTTATTTTAAAATCTCAAAAGACCACAGGGGGGCAAAATTATAAATCCTTTTAATGACTACAGGGGGGCCTTATATATTAAGGGAACAACAAGGGGGAACTAAAATTATATTTATAATTTATTTTTAATATATAAATAAAAGTATAATTAAATATTATATGCTAAGACGCAGGGATAATTTTAAATCCAACAAATATATAAAATATCTAAATGATAAGGGGAATCATATTTTAATTTAAAACTACCAAGGGGAATTGAAAAATTTAAATTTGTAAAAATTATAATAATTAAATAAAATAGATTCAATGACTAAAAGGGGGCTTAATTTATATTTTAAATATTATTATTTATAATAAATATATATTTTTCTTGGTCCAAATATTTAATACACGCGGGCATTTTAATATATTTTAAAAATATTTTAATATTTAAAAAGGGTAATAAAATATTTCTAATGACTACCGGGGTGCATATATATCTATCTCTAATGACTACAGGAGGCATATATATATTGACTACAGCGGGCATATATATATCTCTAATGACTACAGGGGGGCATGTATCTATCTCTAATGACTACAGGGGCAAATATATATCTCTAATGACTACAGGGGGCATATATCTATCTCTAGTGACTATAGGGGTTTATATATATATAATACTATTATATGATATACTAATATATATATATCTAGTATATATATATATATATATAATGACTACAGGGGGCATATATTTATATCTCTAATGACTACAGGGGCACATATATGTATATAATGACTACAGGGGGGTATATATTTATCTCTAATGACTACAGGGGACAATATATATCTCTAATGAATACAGGGGGCATATATCTCTATAATGACTGAACTGATTACATATGTATATTATTTACATGTATAATGCTGACCCACAGAGCTGATCAATATTACTGCAGACTGATTGTCAGCTCTGTGGGTCAGCATTATCAATATAATACTGACCCACAGAACTGACAATCACTCTGCAGTTATAAAATGCAGGTTACCCCATACTATATCCCTAAATGACACAGTATATAGTTTATTGTGTTTTTTTTTTTGTGTGATTCTAAACATCCAACCCCCTCCGTAACCCTGCCCCTAATAACCACGCCCACAATAACCCCACTCCAACTGGGCCATGGAAAAATTTTCTTGCATAAAACCGGTCCCTGGTGGAAAAAAGGTTGGGGACCACTGCTTTAGGCAGTATCCAAACACTTCTGCCACTCACCTGACAAAAAGGGTTAGGGCTTAGTGTACAATGCTATGCACCAAAATATGCACCAAAGTTTTGGCAAACATAGTGGCATAAAGTAAGTCAACTAATAGAAGGTGTAAACTTATGCTAGACACGCTAAACATCAACACATTGATAGACGTGGTGCATTGTAAGACTGTCTAGTCTAAGTTTACACTGGCTAAGTATTAGATGGTACTAAGAAATCTGTCATGGTAATTATGCCAGAAAACTGATGTACATGCTTTACACCTCATTTATTGTGTGTTTTTGACAGTTTCTAGACTCCTTTGCCCCACGACCAACAAAAGGGGTGTCCACTTGCTAGAAGATGCCTGGGTTTGTGAAAAGGAGTATGGATTTGCATGTGATACTATGCGCAAAAAATGCTATAATTTTTCTGCAATTAGTGGCATAAAGTAAGCCAACTAAGAGAAGGTTTAATGTTAGAAAAACATCTATAAAGCTCACATTTAAAATTTTCTGCCGGGGTTGTCATTACAATCTTCAATATGCATGAACTTGTATGGCCACAGATATGTTACTACGGTGCCCGGGGCACAGCTAAAGACTCATGGGCCCTGGTGCAAAACTTCAGCATGGGCCCTACTAAACCCCAGGCAACAGCTTTGGACCACTACTTTTCAATAACAGGTTCCCTACTTGACGTGATGGATATCAGTAGTGTAGTGTGCCGCAGAAAATTATTTCTACTTAAAGGGATTGTATAAGAATAAAATTAATTTCAATAGGGTCAGGTGGCAGAAAAAAATAAAAACAAATTATACAGCCAAAGAATCTGTTCCCTTTTTATTCCATATAATACTGATACATCATGACCACATATCACTACCATAAAGAGACTTAATAAAACCCATTTATTTTACAAATATAAAAACCATAAACCATACACTAAAAAAACTATTACCACCAAACGTTCCTTTATAGTGGACAAACCATTGTCAAAGACGCTGCAGACATAAAAGGGATTAAAGTGCGGTTACATCCAGAGACTAATAGGTGACATCCTCTGTGATAATTTGTCCTCTTTCCCTTTTTTTTCTTCATCTGGTCCAGACCATCACACCCCCCCCGGGCCACATACGTCCCACAACAAACATTTTTAAATTTCCTCAATTTTCCAGCAACTTCATATCCATAGAAAACCAAATGGTGCCCCACACAGTAAATGTACCACAAATAGTGAAAACCCCCATAAATTCTTTTTATAGGTAGATTGAAAGCCCCCCCGTATGGGACAAAATTTTTCCCCCATTGAGGGTTGGGTATTTTGGGTCCTCCAAAAGGTAGATATATACCCACCCCAAAGGTATATTCTTGACTGTAGGCTTGTCCTTGTACTCCGCAAGTTTGGCCAACACCTTGACACCTCTAAACCAAATAAGTTATTTTGGGTCTCATCAACCACAGGACGGGTCCTCGAAAACTCTTTTGGGCTTTTTTTTTTGCATCATATTGGGACAGGTTCCTTCGGGACGACAGCCAAGCCCCAATTTGATGCATGTGCGTTAGGCTGACACTGCAACGCCCCCCAAAAACCCGTTTAACTAAAGCACAAAAAAACCCAAATCATTTTAAAAAAAACCTAAACCGGGAAGCATCAAATTCTTTGGTTTACCATCAAAGCCTGTTTTTAAGGGAACCGTCTTTTAAACCGCTGTACGGTCGGGACTTGTTGCAACTCAGTTTTTAGGGGGACTTCTTCTATACCTAGGGCCCCTTTAACTAAAAAAACAATTTTATTTTTTTAAGACCTCAGACGTTCTTTGCCATAGGTCCATGTTGAACTTCTGACCAATAGAAGTGTGAAGCGATAACACAAAATTTGCACCCTCTCCCCCCTTCAACCTGAGATCAGAAAAACTAAGATCACATGACCCATGGGGGGAAAAGGGAAATTGGACACAATAATAGGTAATAGAGCCCCTTTAAGGTAAGGGGTTAGGGCCCCCTTTTGTAAAAATTTTAGGGCCCTAGTTTGGGAAATATTAAAGCTTAGGGAGGCCCCGTGGGAGGGATTTCCCTGCCACCTTTCTTTGAGTCCAGAGTGGGCAGCATGACATCATCATGGTGCCTGCTCCGAACATTACTTTCGCATCTACTAGGCCCTAAGCCTCCTGCTAAGTTGTTCAGGCCTGACGTACAACTTGACCAAGCCCAAATTTCATCTCTGTTTTTTTACATGTTATTTATAAAAAAATTCATACATAATCTGAATAGTAAAAATTAACTTATATATTTCACTATATACAGAAGTCTCATTCATTTTTGGGGGACGATTGAAAGGGGTAACCAAAAACGAGGATAATAATATATATATCAGTGTTCATGGAGGTGGATCTTAGTGATGTAATTATGCAGGTTTTTTATGGGGATAATCTGCTTTGGACAAGAAAATATATGTAGAATTGTCTTATCCAGCACAGGTACAGGCAAAATAAATTTCATAAATTTCAAAAGTCATGTAATGAATGAATATGTTTTTTTCTACATTATGTCTAACAAAGATTATCTATTTTTTTTTTTGTATTTTTCTTTTCATCCAGCACTTTAGCCAAATGGGCCGTTCCGTCCTGCCCATCAAGCTTTCGTATCAGGAAAAAACTGCCTTTTTTTATGTGACGAATAGGGTCGGGGACCCTAATGAATTTCCATGTGAAGCTTCCTTTATTAATCTAGATAAAAACAATATAAAATTTCTCTCAGAACGCGCTTTTGGGACATTGCCTTCGTTAAAATCTCTCTCTCTGAGTCACAACAACATATCTTTTATCACTCCTGGGGCTTTTAAAGGATTGCCCAATCTGATTGTGCTCAGATTGGCCCATAATGAATACATCCGATACCTACACACTCGGACTTTCTCAGCTTTAAAGAAACTAATGAAATTGGATTTAGCAGACTGCAATTTGTTCAACATCCCTGACAGGCTATTTGTTGATCTTCCATTACTTCGTGAACTTATGTTTTTTCAGAACAACTTTCGAAGGATTCCAGGAGCCATCCGAGGAATGCAGAGTTTGACCCACGTTTATCTGGAAAGTAACAGGATTGAGGCGGTGGCTTATAATTCTCTGCAAGATATTCCAAATCTAACCTATCTTAACCTCCAAGACAATAAAATAAATGTGATCCATGACAAGTCATTTCAAGATTGTCACCAATTGGAGTATCTTTTTCTTAATGACAACTTATTGAATGAGCTACCAGAAAACTCCTTCAAAGGACTAAGGAAACTAAAGATGTTAAACTTGGGTGGAAACTTTATACATAATGTCTCAGGTATCTGGTTTCAAGATTTAGTTGAGCTGGAAGTCCTTTATTTAGACCGGAATAAGATAAGTTACATTGAAGACGAAGCTTTCGAAAACCTCACCGGCTTAGTTTCTTTGCATTTAAATAGCAACAACTTGACCACTTTACCATTTGATGTATTTAGACCAGTGTATTTTATAGGAAGGCTGTATCTTTTTAAGAATCCATGGGAATGTGACTGTAGGATTGAATGGCTAAGAGAGTGGATGGAGAGTTACAAGCTTGTTCGAGATATACCATGCTCTTCACCACCATCGTTAGCAGGCGTTGACCTGAGCAGTGTTTTCTTTCAAAAGTCACCTGAAGGACTCTGCCTGGACCCAACAGAGCAAAATTTTACTTACTACGTTCCTCTTCCTACAGAACGGCTCCAATCTACAATGGAATCAAAACTAAGCAGCCTCATCTCTAAACTACTTTTGCCCAGAGGAAGTCTTGAAGATCTTGGAAACAAGACAGAGAATTTTGATAACAGCACATTTACTAACAAGGCTTCTACAGCTCCATAAGAGCATAATGTTGCATTCTTGCTGTTCTTTGTCTATTTGGTAATGGTTATATATTAGATTATGAATACAGACCTCATGACTGGTACTACTGAAATAATGCTTTGAAAACCGCATACTTACTTTCATAATAGGTGATCAAATTTTATTTTTTTATAGTTCTAGCTTTTAAGATGAACTTTTTAGCTTTCTAAGCTGACTATCATGCAAAACATAAACACATTCCTGGTGTGATTTAAATAATTTTGAACTATTTTGTAAATAAGTACAATATTTATATTTTTATTTAAAAAATTATTAACAATAGTGCGGAAAATTGATAGGAGTCTGTATTTATGGCAAAAAGAGGAGAAATCCACTATCCACTTGAAACCAAATTTTAGTTAAAACTAAAACTCCTGTAAGCCTTATTTCCATCATTAAAAACATTTGTACAGCTCTCAACACACTGATGCGTCTTGAGGAACACCCCCTTAGTCGTAGAGACATATTATTAAAATCCACAGTCTGGGGGACAGACTAATTGCTCAATAAGGCAGCCGGAGCTAGTTGGTCGGGGATATGTTCTGGACTAAGGAGGGGCTTCACTATTATATACCGATCACCTTAAACAAAACTCTCATACTATCGCCTGGAAACTTCATTCACAGATGGTTGTCCTGGGACAGTTCACTCCCTGCGTACACACAAGGCTACAGAAGAGAGAGATCTAGGGGGGAGCACTGAGGGCTGGGGAACCCACAGCATATTGAAGTGCTACTCAGGCTAAATATTCCTTGATCTGAAAATGGACCAGTTGGACAGTTTGTGTACTAGTTTATGTGCATAGTTGAGAAAGGTTGATAATTCACCTATATACTATATCCAGACTAAACACTGCTAGGTTTTAAGTAACCTAATCCATGGTTATTATTCGTTATCGGTGAATGAAACAAAAAAGAGAAATATGTAATTCCAATGCTACACCTCTTTTTATTTGCTTCTTGGAATAATGTTATGTAACGGTATTCTGCAATATTTTATCTATTGTAAATATCTGTTAACTCTACATGCATTGGAGTTCAATAAAAACATGTTTAATATGAATTAATAAACCAGGTGGGACCCAAAGTGACAAACGATCAAAGACAATGGCAATAAGCCAATGAAAAGACAGGACCCATGTGGTGTGTAGTGAGTAGCATAAACATTAAAAATAAAATGATACTATATCAAAATCTGATACAAATATTGTATGTTAAAACTGTTACAATAGCTATCTCATCAGTATTGATAAATAAGATCCTGTATAGTGTTAAAGGGGTTTTACCATGAAGGCATTCCATGCCTGGTTTGTCTATCTTCAGTTTTCAGTGTGTTCAAAAGGGGACATGTATGTTTTGTTTGAACTGCACAGCATGTGGTCACTCTAGTCAAATAAAGGTCTGTTTATGTATAGAGCTGTGAGTAGCTACAATGTGGCTGAGTGGTTAACACTTCTGTCTTTCAGCATAGGGTTCAAACCCCTGCAGAAACCAAACATGTGGAAAAAAGAAAACTCAATCAGGTGTGCATTGAGGAAAAAATCCACCTACTCATGAATAACCTGGACTCCTTTCATGCTGCAAAATTCAGGATTTTAGCATTAATTACTCTACATCTTAGAGAATAAGGGACACAGCACTGGAAACAGCATGTTTGTCCCTAAGTAGTGTTGTCTTCAGCAAGGGGGGCATAATCTTATCTCTCAGTACACCTCAGCATAAAATTGAAGGCACATGGAGTACAAGACAGGCTAAATGCAGTACCCAGAATGTAATATTGTTGTGTGCATGGGGCTTTAGGTTGATAATCGTTTTTTGTAGGCAAAACAGAAAAATGATAAACATTTTTGGAATAAAATTATATTATAGTTTTTCACAGCAGCATGTAAAATAACTTGGCTCCTGCTAAGAAGTGAAGGGATGAGGCAATGTTAAATGTTTGTACTGTGTGGGGATTTTACTCAGTGGTAGCACAAGCATAATGTCCTCGGCTTCCGTTTTCTAAGAATTGGCCTTTATTTAGCCATAAATTAAACAGTAAAAACAAAACCAACATATGGGGCTTAAATTTAGACCCCAACAAAAGGAAAAAGTATACAGTCCGAGGGGATAAACTCAAAGGGCGACATGTATGAACGGGGCTGCATCTAGTGCAGCCCCATTCGCTATTGTTTAAATTCGCCTGCACCTCAATATCAGGCGCATTAAAGAGCACAAGCAGCACTTTGTAATGCGATTGATTTCGGGGGGCTAGGTCCATATGAAGTTAGAGATTTAAAGCTTCGTTGCGGCAATTCTAGGCGCTTTACTGCTGGAACAGGTAAACAACTTTCAAAGTGGTTTACCTAAGCCAGAATTGACATTTATGCGATAGACGGCGCCTGATTTATGACCTGCAGTAGAGCGGGTTCATAAATCAGGTGCATTGTACACTAATATAATGTGAAATAAAATTGGCATCTAAGCACCATTAATCGTACATATCGCCCACAGTCTCTTGATAACCAAATGTTTCTGGGTTCATTCCCCACCCAGATCAGGGGAATGTGGCAAAAAGCAGGCTGTATGCTGGAGCAAAGACTTTCCATCTCACACACAGTCAGACAAACCTTCGAACTGGGAACCACACCCCAGATTCCCTAAACTTCCTGCCTTAAGTAGGCCCGGCAAAATATGACCTGAATACATGTGAGCAGTCCTCCCACCCAACTCTTAGACTGCTCCAGTAAAAACCTGACCCAGATAGACTGTTTTTTCAGCAGTCATACTACCTACACCACAAATGTCAGAAACGTAACAATACTGATGAAACACTACCAGTTTTACTTCACGGAGACTAAAAACCTCAGTGACACGTATTGGTCATCCAAGTTGGTACCTTGTGGCTTTTCACAACTGATATAATAAATGTACATCTTAATTTCCTATATGAGAAATAGTAGGATACAACCCTGATGTAGGTTCCAAGCTGCTATCCACCAGTGTTTGCTGACCAGACTTGTATAACCCTTCACATGGCATTTATGCTTCTATTCCATTCTACTTCCCTTCAGAGTATCCTCTTCTAATGCTTATATTCCCATTGCCCTCAATGGGGTCGGGAGCATAAAGTGGGCCTAAACAACCAACAGAATATTTAAAGGGGAACATCCATCACAGCAAGTGCTGCTGGGAGGGCCAATGACTATAAAGGAAGCAATTTTCAAAATGCATGTTATTTACAAATATGTATGCTTTACCTAATACAGGCCTTTTTTTCACTTTTAACTTGCTCTTTTGTCTCCTTGGTTACCGACTACCATTGTGTTCTTTAGTGGTGGCCAGTAATGCAGTGTCATCAAAGACTGTTTGAGAATAAGTTCCTGTGGCCTGGCTGGGAAGAGGGAGGGTGAGTGTACTTGCGCAAAAATGCACATCTCCGCTATCCTGACCACAGGCAACTTCACAGTAAAATTATATTACTGGCCACCGCGCAGTTGTTGTTGGAAACTAAGGAGACAAAAGAACAAGTTGAATGTGCAAAAAACCATAAATATTAATAACATACGTTAAATTACTTACTTTACAGTAAATGGACCTTCCAGCAGCACTTGCTGAGATGGTAATACCCCTTTAATTTTTAAAAATGCTTTCTGAATCTGCTATGTTCATTTTCTCTTTCTCATTGTTTACCGCTGGTTGCCTCAGTTCCCAACCACCACTGCTACTGTTGCAGGGTTCCTGAAAATACACATTTCAGCACATGAGCATTTACTCACAGCCCAGCTAATAGTATTTTACCTCCAGCACTGATAATGAATAGCTTCAGGGCATATGCAGTAGCCCTTAAACAGTTTTCACTGTCCTGACTCCTAATAAGCATACATGCCAACTCTCCCGTTTTTGGCGGGGGGGTCCCGCTATTTGGGGTCACCCCCCCCCCGCCATCCCGGCAGAGTTGGCATTCCTCCCGCCGCCAGCAGGCAGCGGGGGCTCTTTAAATGACCGCGGCGACAGAGTACGCTGGTGCGCTACTCTGGCGCCGCCGGTCCGTTCCCACAGGCGGGTGAAGCGGCCGCTGCGCCCGCTCACCTGCCCGGAGTCTCGCTGTGCGGGGAGGAGGCAGGAGGGATCGCTCCCTCCTCCCCCTGTATGTACAGCACCGTTGTGCGCCGTACATACAGGTCAGCGGCGCAGGGGGAGTGACGCGCGGCCTCACTCACTCCCCTGCGTCGCTGAGGAGATCGGAGATGTCCGGATCTGCAGGGAGCCTGGTAAGGTGAGTGACTTTTATTATTTTATTTTTATTAGCTATAAGGGGGCTCTACCTGGCTACAATGGGGGCAACTACCTAACAACAAAGGGGGCACTACCTGACTACAATGGGGGCATGGGGGCATCTACCCGCCAACTACTATCTCCTGCTTTTTCAATTTCAAAAGTTGGCAACTATGCTAATAAGTGGCCGCTGTTTTGCACATAAGTTCACTCTAACAGCTTAATGATGTCATTGTAATGCTACTGGCTTAAAGGGGTTGTCTAACTACATTGATTAACATTACCTCAGTCCTGTTTTCTAGGTTTCATTTTTTAATTCAGAGGCGTGTTTACTGGCTACTACTGGCTTGCAGTGATGAGCTGCTGAGGACACAAGGTCTGCAGCTATAGTGACCACTGCTTGCAGCCAATCAGGAAAGATCAAACACGTCTGTAGCTATAGTTGCCTTAGGATCTGATGCAGAAAATACAAGATGTGATATCTAGGAATAGGAAGGACACTGTTAATGTAAATATTTTGCAAAGTGACTCTTTTTTACAAAAATATTTAAAATAAAAATCAATCCTTGTAGTGAGACAATCCCTTTGTTAAACCTGTAAAGTCAATATACACTCACTTGATACAGGCAGCAGCCATAATGAAGAGGGAGATACAAGATAGGAAAACGACTTTAATTATTGGCAATAGAACTGATATACTGTAGGCTATATTCACACAGCACAAAAGGATGTTATGAAATATGAATGGGCTTCAGGGGAAAATTTTGTTTTTTTTCATTTTCAGTTTACACACTTTTTCATTTGACACATTTTGGTATGTGTTTTTCATGTGTACTTTTGATTCATATATTTATGTGTTTTTCAGTACAGATCACTTTATTTTGCTAGATGTGCTTCTTTGCATGTTTATCTATCAAAAAATGCAATAAGTTACACATCCACTAAGGGTATGTATATTTTGTTGTTTATTGCACTCCTTTATGTCCCAATAGACTCACTCACCATTTCAGAAAAAAACAAGATTGGCACCGCTCTTGAATTTTTCTATGTATCAAAAAATGCATCAAATAATGCACATAAAAGAGCTCCATGTACCTGAATGGTGCGCATACACATTTAAAACAATAGAAGCTTTTTATGCATATTTGATGCACAAAATGCATGCAAATGTGTTTTATGTATCAAGCATGTCAATAATAATAATCTTTATTTATATAGCGCCAACATATTCCACAGCACTTTACAATTTAGGGGGTATAAGTACAGACAAAAAACAAACAGAAAACAGAAAAAGCTACTTACAGATCAGACACAAGGGGCCATATGTATGAAAACTGTCTAGATCACAGGTGTCAAACTGCGGCCCTCCAGCTGTTGGGAAACTACAACTCCCATCATGCATTTGTATAATCTATAACAGTGGGCATTATGGGAGTTGTAGTTTCCCAACAGCTGGAGGGCCTGCAGTTTGACACCCTGAACTCACTTTGTTGCCCATAACAACCAATCAGAGCGCCCCTCTTATTTTTCCAGAGCACTATATGAAATGAAAGGGGTGCTCTGATTGGTTGCTGTGGCCAACAGAGTGAGTTTTAGACCTAGTCAGTTTTCATACATGTGGCCAAGGTGTAAGGGCCTTGCTTGCAAGATCTTACAATCTGTTAGGGTGTATGGGTGAGACGAAGGGTGAGAAGTGCTCAGTTTACACAATGGTCCGGCCATGTTGCATAAATAAGGGATCAAAAAACATTGTGTGAACATAGCTTTAGTCCTGATACACCCATGCTGCTTTTAGTGCAGTTTTATTAGCCAAAGCCAGGTAAGATGAAAAATATAAAAGGAATAAAAATTCTCCTTCCTGCTGGATCGACTTCTGGCTTTGTCTCAGAAAAGTGCACCAAAACTGCACGTGTGCTTCTCATCTTAGAACTACATCTCCTAGAGTCCTAAGGGGAATTCTTTTAGTTACAGAACAGTGTGATGTAGTTGTTTCTACCCTAACGTTATGCATGCCTTATGATAACACAATACAACAATAATGTTTACAATATGGAGTTAGTTCACATGATAATATCAGAGGAAAGGATAGTTAACATAATGAAGGTTATAGTACAATAATCATGCACATTGTAGTGTCACAGCATAGATACAGCCCCAATGAAAGCTACTGAACCTTGGGTGCACCATCTACAGGAAAGATGAGGACTTGAGGCCTGAGTCAGCGCTCCATCCTCTCTTCGTGGAGGAGCAATTTGCAGGTAATGCAACCAACCCAATATTGAAAAGTATATAGGAACAGCATCATCATCTCTGGGATCTATTTCTCAGCTCCGAGCAGTCTCTGGTATCCACGGCTGCCGTTAAGGCACTACAGCTAGTACTGCCATATGGTGCCCGGTCACACTTTGAAACAAGTGGGGGTCTGCTGTTGTCGGCAGCTACTGCCCACTTGTTTCACAGGATTGGTAGAAAGAACAGGATGCAAGCATATAGACTTGCTCAATTGTATGTGCGTCCTTGAGATGTAAGTGCGCATACTATTTGGATGAACAGCAAAGCAGAGAAATCTATGTGCTTCCTGTCCCTGCCGTTTGAAGCTACGAAGGTGTCACAATAAAGTGACGTCATCAAGCCACCTGCGCTGCTTCCTGTCCTAGGCTCCAAGCCTGAAGCTCCCATCTTGGGGCCTAGAGCAGGTGGACATGCCAAGGGAGCATGGAGAGGCGTGTATTGTTATTTTTTTTAATTTACTATGCGGTGAATAGATTGCTATCTACATACTCTGGGGCCCCGAGCAGCTATATAGAGGCCCCCCAATAGGTAGGTAGCTATGTCATATTGGGGGGCTCCTATATAGCTACCTACCTATGGGGGGACAACTATATAGCTACTAACCTACTGCGGGCCCTTGTGTACCTAGATACATTTTGTGGGTCCCCCTATCTACCTACCTTTGGGCCCTATTTACCTACCTACATATTTTGGGGCCCTATATACCTATCTATATACTGGGAGGCCTACAAATGCCAACATGTCACAAGTTGCATGCCTGCTGAGACCATAAACTACTGTATTTTCCATTGGAGGCAGCCAGGAAGGGGTGAATGGGGACTGGGAGCATTAAGAACACACCTGCCGTTTCAGGGCTGACAGTGCAAGACCAGAGATGTGTGAGGGTGAGCTGTTGTGACAGCTTGAATATGGAGGTTCCCAGTGCAAGGCGGGTGAGCGAGAAGAAGATAAAAAAGAGCTTCTGTGCTGTGCCAGCCAAAAGACAAAGTGGACAGAGGAAGGCTTGCAACATTCCATGACTAAGGCCTCGTTCACACGGCTTATTCTGCCGCGGATTGGCGCCGTACTGCGCGCCGTATTTGCGCTGCAGTATGGCGCCAAACCGCGGCAGCAATTACGGTAATCCACTGCTCTCATAGAGAAATGGAAATCCGTCGCTCCTCCCCGCTCGGGAATCCGCCGCGGGGAGAAAGGGGAAATGCACATTATTTACAGCGCGTACGCGCCGTAGATAATGCATTGTCTATGGGGCCGGGGAGCAGCGCCCCCGCCGCGCTCCGGCCCCGCCCCCATCCCGCCCCTTATTTACGGCGGATTTGTGAGCTCAATACGGCTCACAAATCCGTCGGGAATAAGCCGTGTGAACACGGCCTAAGTGTGTGATGTCAGCAGGCCGAGCCATTCCCCACAAGTCTCCGTTCTTAACTAGGGGACAGATGTAAGTCGGAACGTTGTAAGTCAGAGACTGCCTGTATAACTACCTACATATTGGGAGCCCCTATATACCTACCTACATACTGGGTTCTCCTATATGCCTACTTACCTACTGTGGGGACTTTATATACCTACCTATATTCTGCGGGCCCTATTTAACTTCTTACTGGGTGCTATATACCTACTTACCCATTGGGGGGGCCTAAATAGCTACCCACAAGAGGGGGCCGTATATAACCACCTACTTTCTGGGGGGTAATGTACCTACCTACCGAGGGGGTCTATACATAGCTGCCAGGGGCCCTACTTGCCTAACTACCAGGGCACCAAAGGGGCAATTATTACCATTTGAGGCACTATAGATGGGGAGTTTGTACATAAGGGAGGCACAGGTGGGAAGATAATAGAAAAGTGAGGAGTCTCAGGTGTTTGTATGGTTAATTCTGCAGGGATAGGTGGTGGCCTTGAGAAGTCATCATAGCAGTCTGGGCCAGATGGAGACAAAAAGGGAAAGTGAATGACTCACCATTCACGATATCAACTGTGAGAGCATCTGTGTACACTTGTATCTACCACTATATGGGCACTGTACGGTGGTAACATTGGTCTTGGTGTAATGGTTTATATTGAGTAACAGTACAATGGTATTATTCAGTTACTTTATGCTGGAGATATATGGTGGTATTTGATCTTTGTATATTGTTTTTATTGATATTATTGGTCTGGGTATACTGGTTTGGTCAGCAACATTATAGTGGTGTTAGTCACCATTTGGTAGGTAAGGGGTGAAAACCAATCAATTCATAAAGGATACACTTTAAAAGCCTTCAAAGATCACATTTCGAAAAGAAGTCAACAATATGGCCGATTATATCAAAAATGATCAGGGCGACAGAGACGGGCTGTGCCAGATCTGTGTCTTTTCGCCCGAAAACTGGCGCAGCCCCCCCTGTTCGCTATTTTTAACAGGTTCTCCAAAATAGCGCATTAAAGTACCTATGAACAGTTCATAATCAGGGGCATTCTACCACTAATGCCGCTAGCGCCAATACAACATGTCGCCCTTGTATGTACATATTTTGTGAATATGTTATCTATATACAGATACATATAACAGTGAGAAAAATTAATTTGTCCCTTGCTGATTATTAAGTTGATCTCACTGACAAAGAGATAAGGGCCATGTATAACAGGGCTGCGCCAGATGTCGAATCTTTCAGCCCGATTCAGGCCGCAACCCCTTCACACAATTTAAAATTTCCCCCACGCCATTATCAGGGCATTACATACGCCCGTGGCACTTTGTAATGCACCCGATCTCGGGGGGCGTGCGGGAGGCGGGGCGAACTAGAACTGAAGCGAATCTATAGATTTATAGCTTCGCTACAGCATTTCTAGGCACATTACTGCTGCAACAGGAACCACTTTCAAGGTACCCTGGCCAGAAATCATAACAAGCGCTAGAATGTGCCTGATTTATGACCTGCTGTAGTGAGGGTTCATAAATCAGGCACACACTAGACTAATATTATGCACCCGAACAGTCTATAATTTTAAGGGTAGGTTAATTTTAACATTGAGAGATAGAATATCCAAAATAAAATCCAGAAAATAACATTGTGTAAATTATATACATTTATGTAAGGGTTCGGTGGATTCATAGGACCACCGCAAGCGATGATAGTTAAGCCACGCCAGGGAACGGAATCTAAGTAGCCCCCGGTTTTCACCAGAGCCCGCCGCAAAGGGGGGAGGGAAACTTGCTGCGGCGTGAGGCTACCAGGCCCGTTACCCCTGACGTGACTTGCCGCGGTGGCGGCCCGGGGGTATTGCGTGGTAAAAAATCGTAATCCAAAGGTGTAGTCGGGGACAGGCAGAAGGTCAGGGCAGGCGGCAGAGGTTCGTGGTCAGAAACAGGCAGACGGTCAGGGCAGACGGCAAACAGGCAACGTCAGGAAACGTAGCAAGCAGTCTGGTACACTGGTAATCAATACGGGCACTAAAGACACACTAAGCTCACTAACCTACACCAACGATCTGGCACAGAGCACTGGGGGCGTAATCCTTATATAGGACCAGTGCCCGGCACTAAGCCAATTACCGGGACACTGGACACTAGACCAGCTGTCGGGCACCCGCGGCCGCCATGACAATTTATTTACATTTTGCTGAGAGAACTAAGAATTGGATCCCCTACCAAACATTGAGTTCTGGCTCCTACACACCAGTTAGACACTACTAAGCAACTCGTTATCTGCATTAAAGACAGCTGTCTTAAATAGTCACCTTTATAAAAGACTCCTGTCCACAGACTCAATTAATCAGTCAGACTCTTACCTATACAACATGGGAAAGACCAAAGAGCTTTCTAAGGATGTCAGGGACAAGATCATAGACCTGCACAAAGCTGGAATGGGCTACAAAACCATAAGTAAGACGCTGGGTGAGAAGGAGACAACTGTTGGTGGGAATAGTAAAAAAAATTGGAAGAAATACAAAATGACTGTCAATTGACATCGATCTGGGGCACCATGCAAAATCTCACCTCATGGGGTATCCTTGATCATGAGGAAGGTGAGAGATCAGCCTAAAACTGCACGGGGGAACTTGTTAATGATCTCAAGGCAGCTGGGACCACAGTCCCCAAAAAACCTTTGGGAAAACACATTACCCCGTAATGGTTTAAAATCCCGCGTGCCCAAAAGGGTCCCCTGCTCAAAAAGGCACATTGCTGGCCCCCCTGAAGTTTCAACACCGGGAGTTTCGTATGATTGGGAGAAGGTGCTGTGGTCAATGAGACAAAAAATTTAGCTCTTTGGCATTAACTCAACTCGTGTGTTTTGGAGAAAACTGCCTATGATCCAATGAAAACCCACCCCACTGTAAAGCATGAGGGGGAACTTTATTTTTTGGGGGAGTTTTTCTGTGAAAGGGGCACGGGACAACTTCCCCCGCATCAATTTTAAATGCTTTAACCATTTTCCCTAAAATCCTAGTGAAAACCCCTCCTTCCTTCTGCCAACTTTTAAAATTGGTCTACTAAAGGGGGTGAATTGATTTAATGAATAATTTTCGTTTAGTTTTCAGGAAAAACTTCGGTTCTGAACGAAGTCGAATTTGGGGGTACTTCGGGTAAACAAAGTTGCTTTTTTGTAAAATGGCTGCGAACCCCTGGCTTTACATGGGGCAAAGCACCTGGGAGGAAGAAAGGGGATACCCTGCATCCCAAAGTGCAGAGTGAAGCCAATAAAGGCCCGGCGGGATTCTGTGACTCCCCGCACTATATAAGTGGGGGCGCGAGGGGGAGCTCAACTCCCTCACTGTACTGATAGGAAGGTGCTGCTGCGGCTGATTGTGATAGCTCTTACTGAAGAATGATTTTTATACGGATTTTTGGGGGGTTGTCTCAGCTTTCCAGAACTTTTTTCTCTTAATCTTCTATTTTGATTTTTTGGGGTATTGGTTTTTTGAAGCCATGTGGTCCACTGCAGCTGCATCTACATTTTAATCTACTGTTTACACAATTGAATTCCAAAGGGGGGATCAAGCCAGTTCCTGTTGTATTCATTTAAAAAACACGTTTTACAATACAAATCATTTCCTTTTTTGGTCTCAATTCTTTTCCAATTTACACCGGGGTTAATTAAGCGTTTTTTTCTGTTTTGGTGCCCCCAAAAAAAGTTTTTTTCACCCCCAAAAAATTAAATTTTCCTGACTAATTCACAAAAAAAGGTTAATTACAATTTTTTCTCTTGTTGTGTAGGGGTAGAAAACACGCCATTGTAACACCTACAAAACCCTCGAGTTTGTGGTTGCTAAATTGTTTGGCGCATTTACATCCAGGGTTTTTAATTAAGCTTTTTTTTCTGCTGTGGAAAAAAAAAAACCATCTTTTTCACCCCCAAAAAATAAAATTTTCCCTTTACATAATTCACAAAGCGAAAAATTAATTACAATTTTTTCTCTTTTGTGTACAAGAAAACACGCCTTGTAACCCTACAAAGTCGTAGTTTTTGGGGTTGCTCAATTTTTGGGCCGCAATTTACATCCAGGGGTTAATTAAACGTTGTTTTTTTGTGGGGGTGACAAAAATAAACCATTTTTTTCACCGCCAAAAAAATTAAAATTTTTTTCCTTAGCATAATTCAAAAGGAAGATTAATTCCCAAATTTTTTTTTGTTTTTGTTAGCATAGAAAACACCCCATTGTAACACGCACAAAGCTCGTGTTTGTGTTTGCTCAATTGTTTGGCGCAATTTACTTTTCCAGGGAAATTTAAGCGTTGTTTTTTGCTGTGGTGACAAAAAAAAACCCATTTTTTTTCACCCCCAAAAAAATTCTTTTTTCCCGAAGCAAAATTTCACAAGCAAAGTTAATTAAAAATTTTTTCTCTTTTTGTGTGCATGAAAACACCCTTGTAACACGCACAAATCTCGTAGTTTGTGGTTGCTAAATTTTTGGCGCAATTTACACCCGGGGGTTAATTAACATTGTTTTTCGCTGTTGTGACAAAAATAAACCATCTTTTTCACCGAAAAAATTACAATTTTCCTAAAAGCAAAATTTTACAACGAAGGTTGATTAAATTTTTTCTCTTGTTGTGTAGCGTAAAAACACCCTTGTAACCCTACAAACTCGTAGTTTGTGGGTTGCCAATTGTTTGGCGCAATTTACTGGGGGGGTTTAATTAGCGTTGTTTTTTCTGCGTGGTGCAAAAATAACCGTTTTTTTTTTCCCACCAAAAATTAAAATTTTTCCTGTAGCAAAATTTCATAACGAGGTTAATTACAAGTTTTTTCTGTTGTGTAGCGTAGAAAAAAACGCCATTGTAACACACTACAAACCCGGGTTTTTTGGGGTTGCTAAATTTGTTTGCGCAAATTTACATCCGGGGGTTTAATTAAGCGTTGTTTTTCTGCTGTGGGTGACAAAAAATAAACCCTTTTTCCCCGCCAAAAATTACAATTTTCCTGTACATAATTCACAATTAAGGTTAATTACAATTTTTTCTTTGTTGTGTCTAAAAACACCCTTTTTCACACGCTACAAAGTGTGGTTTTTTGGTTGCTAAATTTTTTCCCCTTTTTTTTTTGCGAAATTTACATCCAGGGGTTAATTGGGTTTTTGGTTGTTTTAAAGTAAAAAAAAAACTTTGTTTTCACCCCACAGAAAAAATTCTTACATAATTCATACCCAAGGTTAATTTTACCTGTTTGTGCTTTTATTTCAGTAAAATACATAAGTTTTAAAGGGCACAAAAAAGGTCAATTTTTCCTGCCTTTGTGAGCGCAATTTATACCCAAAGGGGGTTACCAAGCTTTTTTCGGGGTTCATTTGGAGTCAAATACAGGGTGTGTATTTACTAACGATATCTTCATCAACAGTCTTAACATTTTAGAAAAAACGTATGTCAACAAAGGGGGCGGCCCTTTTCACCTGCGAGGGGAAAGGGGCCAAACATTCCGGGCCCAGGTGCAGCACGAAAGGGGGAGACGCCGGGGGGTCACTGGTGAGGCCACAACTGCGCTGTCTTTAGCAGCCTGTACGATAGCAACCCAAGGGTTTTTGTTTGGTTGATAGGTAAAACCACCCTCCCAATGACATCTGACAACCCCACCAAGATCGGGGGGAAACGTCAACACAACCCTTATTGGCATGGCCCCGTGAGCGGTCACGCCCCACCTGTCCCTCAACCCGCCTCTGTCCCATCCGTTTCCCTCACCAGAGATCTACTATGTGGTCTGGGCCAGCCCCACTAATGGGGGGGGGTAACAATTGAGGAGGGCAGTCAGCAGTTTTTGTACGAAGAAATGGGGCCAATTCCCCTCCCTTTTTGCAGTGGGCAAAGTAAGATGTTAGTTGGGCTGGAGGTCAGTTGTGAGGGGTCAGCCTCTGCAACCAAGACCGGTGATTGGGGGACGGGCATGACGAGAAACAAAATAGATGATGATGAAAACCCGACCAACTTGGGACCGGGTGGGGGCGGGGCTTCATACGCAGAAAGAGGGCGTCAGTTTGCCGTCACAGGGGCGCAGCCACAAGGGGGTTTGGGGCCGTGCGTACAGGATAGCAGCAGGGTGAGGTCGGGAGCCAAGCGCCGGGGAAAAAAAACCCCTCCGCGGGGTCCAAAAAAGTAGCGGCATAGGGCTCAGCGAGGCAGCGGCGGGGGGAAATCATCAGTGCGGAGCTTGGCGGAAAATCCGATACTCGGGGGTGGGCAGTTCTTTTCTAAGACACCGGAGGAGCCGAAAAAGGGAAAAATGTAGAATCTGTGGCAGAAAATTGAAGGTGGCCCGGGGGCTAACTTGGACCACGGGCCCCCGTCAAAACATCACTTTACCCAAACCGGGGGGTGGGAAAAAACGGGCTCAGTGTGGGGGTCCTCCCCGGCCCGCACAACACAGCACAGCAGCAGCCCCAGGGGACGCATGCCCTTGCAAGGGCCCTCAAAAGGGTCCACCCCTCTGCAGAAGGAGCGTTTCTCTTGACATCATCTCCCGGTCCAGATGCTCCTGCTCCTCGATACCTGGCGCCAGCAGTGTCACGAGGCGATTTCAAAAAGACAACAAATGCTCCCCAAACCCTCCCAAATGCAGCAGCTGACCGTGCTCCTGTCCAAGTTTTTGGTACTTGCGTCCCTCCCTTTCCAAAAAGGGGACTCTGCAAACCCTTTAAGAACTAATGGTTTGCCCGACCGAAGGGGAGTTCCCAACCGTAATTTCTTTTTCCCAAAAAGGCAGTACCCCGCACTTCATAAATTGTAGAAAAGGGGGTGGGCCCGTCCTTGAAAATTTCGGGTTTTTTCCAAGGGGCCGGGCAGCCGGGCTCTGGGGCTTTAAATACGGTCAGGGCCATACATGTCCTTTATGGCCCATGGGTAATTGCTTCCCGCCCAGGCACACCAAAAATTGGACAGGAGACCCGCTTTCTCCCCCCGTTGTCAAAAATGCGGGTCCCGCCCCTGTCTGCCTCCCCCCCCCACCACCACCCTCCCCTCCACAATACTGCTCCTCATACCACATTTTAGGCACACGGGGACCAGTTCTACACCCGGGTTGCCTCGGGGGAACGAAGTCACACAGGGGGAACGCCCGCGTCATCACAAGAAATCGAGGGGCTTTCTCCCCACCAAAGCAAAAACGGAAACCTGGTGCGACAATGAAGTAAGTGGTGTTTTCCTGCACCGAGGAGGGATGGCCCTGTGCCCTGGGCCACGGTTCAATTGGTTGTGAAAAGGTTCCTGAATTTCCACCGAACTTCAGAAGATTTGAAAATGGCCAGGTAACTGTCATGCACTTAACCTTTCCCTTTACAAAGCCGGGAAAACACCCCCCCCGATTTGGCAGCGGCAAAAAAAGGGCCCCTCCCCCAAACCACCCGATATCGATGTTTCCACCCGGGGAAATTTCCCAGCCCTCCCCCCCAAAAAGGGTTGGACCGATTTGTATGAACAGAAAAAGGGCCCTTTAAACGATTTTTTGATGATCCAGGGGGACAGGGGTATTTCCCCTGTGTAACTTTGATGTCACCATGGCAAGTCTTTGCGGGGGACCCCTTTCCGTTTGTTGAGGCCCTTTTCGAAAAGGGCCACGTTTTTTGTCATTCGCCGGGACTACGGGAAAATAACGACATTCCACCTTCATGCCCGGGAACAGATCTAAAAAAAACCCTGTCGGGGGGGGGGACGGGAGAAGGGGCGACTCCCTCCAGCGGCCACATACCCGGGGGGTGCCCGAAAGGGAGGAGGAGGGGGGACATTGGAGCAGAACATTGCGGGTTTAAAATTTTAATTTTCAAACCCAGGTGACAAGAGAGGGGGAGCAGGAGCAGAAAAAGGGGGTTGAGGAAGATAGGAAAAAAGCCCCCGAAAGCACCTTTGGCTTAAAGGGGAAGAGGGAGGCAGGGACCCCCTCGGAGTCACTTGTGCAGATGGCCCGCACTTTCAATTTGCCTGGAAATTTGAAAAGTCACACCGGGCAGGGGGATGACTTCGGGCTCCCCCCCCTTTTTGGTCCCTCGCTCCCCCGGCCCCAAAAGGGGAGCCTTTTTCCCCAGCTATTAGAGGGGGGGAAACAAACTCAAATACTATGGGGAAATCCCCGGGTATCAGTTGGCCACTGCCTATTGGGGCATCGTCCCTTTCCCTACAGGTCGACCCGGGGGTTCTTCACGCCCACGTACAACGGGGCCGGGGGCCCTACGGGCAGCCAAACTGGATGGGGGGGCCGCAACTTGCCGTTTTTTCAGGGGAAAGTTTCCCCTGCCCGGCCATAGTGGGGGCATCAGAGGGGGTGTTCAGTGCTGGGGGGGGCCATCGTTACCCAAAGAAGAACCCCTTGTCCAGGGGAAATGGGGAAAACGACTGCCCCTTTGCCCAAAAAAGGAATCAGCTTGATCGCCGGGGATTTCCACAAAATTTCCCAAATCCCTTATTTAGGCTTCACTACACAGCCATGACGCCTAAACCCCCCAAACTGTAAAGAAAGAGCCCTGGGTTTTAAAACCCTCCCTCCTCAGCCCAAATTTCTTGATGCCGCCACCCCCCCTAAACCCACACCCGGGGGCTGATATTTTTCTCCATCTCCCAAACCAAACCAAATTTTTCCCGGGACTGGAAATTGCCACCCCACCTCCCCACTCTGCCCTTTGGCCCACTGCGACCTCAATGCGGGGCTGTTTTTTCGGGTCCCAAATGCCCAACCACACGTTCATTGTGCCACCTCAACCTCATGCTTTTTCCTTTCCTGCTCCCGTCCCCTCCACTCTCTGTCATTGGGGGCCACCCTTGGGGCCTACCCCTTTTTTTTGCCACCTCCAAATGTCTTTGGCCCAAACCTGCGGGACCTAAATGCTGCTGCCGTGGCTGCGGGCCTTTGACCTACACACTGTGCCCATTGTCCCACTTTTGGGGCCAAACTCCTTTTTTTTTTTTCCCACCTCCAAATTTCCCATTGTGCCACTTCTGCCTCATTGCTGTTTGGTTTGGGGCCTGCCGGGGACCTAAACTGTTCTTTGGGTGCCACTCTTTTGGGCCTTTTCCTGTTTTTGCCACCCCCCAAATGTCATTGGGGCCACGCCCTGATCTCATGCGCTGCTGTGGCTGCTCCCGGGGGAAACCTTTTTACACACTGGGGTCATTTGCCACTGTCTGCCCCTCAGCGGTTTGGGCTGTACTGTTTGCCGTGACCTACACACTGTGTCTTTGTCCCCCCTCTGTGGCCTACCCCCCTGTTTTTTGCCACCTCCAGAATGTGTTTGGGTGCCACTGTTTTACCTCATGGTTTCTGTGGCTGCTCCCGGGTTACCAAACACACTTTTCCCAATTGGGTCCCACTGTCTACCTCATGCGGCTGCGGGTGGTTTGGGGCCGGGGAACCTACATTCTCTGTCATTGTGCCTGGCCCTGACCTCATCCCGCGCTGTGGCTGCTGCCGGGACCTACAAAACTGCTTTTCCCCCAACTCTGGCATACTCCTTTTTTTTTGCCACCCCCAGAATTCATTGTGCCCCCTGCCCCGGGAACCTCAGGGCTGTTGCCCCGTGGACCTACACCTCTTTATTGTGCCATTTTCCCCTGACTTCATGCTGCTGCTGTGCGGCCCCAAATAAAACCCCTACACACTGTTCATTGTGCCACTCTTGCCCTAATCCTTTTTTTTTGGCCACCTCTAGATGCCCATTTTTGCCACTTCTGACCTCATGCTGCTCCCGTGGCTGCTCCCCGTAACCACACACTTTTCATTGCCACTCTGTGCCTACTCTGTTTTGCCACCCCCAAAATGCTTTGTCCACCTCTACCTCATGCGCTGGGCTGCCGCCGTCACCTCCACACTCTGTCATAATTTTTCCCCACCTAGCCCTCATTTGTTTTTTTCCACTGTCGTCATAACTTTACAGCAAACATTCCTGCTTCATTTTTTTGGTCTTTTGCCCTCAAAGTCCCCAGGAAATTTTAATGAACGTTCAATAGCGGGCAGTCAGTCTGCATACAAAACACAACATGTATGAAATAAAACCAACTCCCCTGCATATTTAAGCATGGCACAACGTTCTACAACCCCACCCCCGCGGGCTCTGTCAGCCGGGAAATAGCTGTTTTTTACCGTGATTGTCCCAAAGAAATTGGGAAAACAAAAAGTTTTTTTTTTGTCAAAATTTGGGGCAAGTGAATAAACCCGAATTTGGGGAAATTCGCCCAACTTATGGGAAAGCCCGGTTTTCCAAAGACAATGACCCAAAACTACAGAAAGGGGAAACAAGGTTTTGGCTCAAAAGGAACAAAAAAGGTCAGGGGGGGCCTACCAGTCTCCAGATTTTAAATCCCATAAAAAAACTTATGGAGGGAGTCGAACTCTGATTTGCTAAAGGGGCCCAGCCCCCAAAAATCTTAATGATTTAGAGATGAGGGGGCAAAGAGGAGTGGACCAAAATTCCTCCCGACAAAAAAAACGAACCCTCAAAACACAAATACAAAAAAAAACCTCTGCCCGCTGTGGGTTGCCAAACAAAGGGGGTTTTTACCCAAAATTAAATTAAGTCTTTTTGGGCCAAAAGAGATCAAATAAATTTTTTTCTCACTGCAAAATGCAAATACATTTTTTAAAAAATTTCATACAAAGTGATTTTTGGATTTTTAAAATTTTTTATTTCTCTTTAATGTTAAAAAAAACCTTCCCTTAAAAAAACATTTTGACTTTTCATGTCTTTTTTCAGGGGGGGTTTAAAAAATTTCACAATCAGCAAAAGGGGTCAAAAAATTATTTCCCTTTATGTACTTATGTTTATAACATCCTTTTTAAAGTGAAGCTGAGGAATGGGAGAACTAGCTTTCAGTGGCAAACAAAAATCCCGATAGGCAAAGGAAAGGTTTTATTACAGGGGGAGGGACATAGCAGGGCAACCTTCCCAAATTTCATTCTTAAAATCTTTGGTTTAAACAATTGTTGTGTCCCTTTAAAGGCCCCGCAACTCTTTCAGTATTACTGGTGCGTATTCCCACTGAAATTGGAGCAAAATTAAGGGTTTATTTACAGAAGAAATCAACAATAACAAAATATATTGTAGCCCATACCACAACATTTAGCCCTAACCCGAGCAGCCTAAAACTATATATCATCTATATGAAAGTACCAAAACAGAAAGCGGTAAAAAATTTAAGACTTATTTTAGTGTCATTTTTTGCCAATAAACAATTGAAAAATACTTTCAAAACATCTTATTTTTTACATTTTACCCTGATAATATAAAAAGAAAACTCTAATGTAAAATATACATAAAAATAGAAACTCATGTGACTCATGTATCCTGGAAAAAAGATTAAAAAATTATTTGAATACTGAGCAGAAGAAATTGTTATAGCTTTTAAATCTGCATGAACAAAAAATTGCCTTTTTCTTTCTGTTTACCCCACACACAAAAAACAAAAAGCCAGTTCACCAGTATTAAATGTGTGTTAGATTGTATGAATCTCACTCTGAGAAATCGCAGTTTAAAATCCCAAACAGAAGTAGTTGATCCAACAATAAAAAAAATAAAAATAATCCTTTTATTCGATAAAAGTAATATAAAAACAGTAATATGATACAAGGTGATATACCAGAGACAACGAGTTGCTTACACTTTTAGAACTAGTCAGTTCTTAATCATAAAAATTATGATTAAAAACTGACTTGTTCAAAACGCGTAAACTCCTCTTTGTCTCTGGTTTATCACCTTGTATAATATTACTGTTTTTATATTACTTTTTTGAATAAAAGGATAATTTTGATACTTGTTTATTTCTGGATCGACTACTTCTGTTTGGTGTCCAAGGAGGATGTCTAACGGTAAATGTGAGCTAGCAGAGTGGTATTTATCATGAGGAAAAGCTTCTAGTGAAAGAGAAAAACTTACATAATGCCAAGGACATGCTATTGAGTCACTGTGTTATCTTGTATGTAAATACAAAGCCATGTGCTCTTCAGACCTGACAGAATGACACAAGGCTTCTGCCTACTCAGTAACTTTAAAGGGTTAATATTTTTCTCAGTAGAAAGATAAGAGACTGAGAAGCAAGCTCCACCCTGCCCATAAAACACAGCAGGGAGTGAGGTAGAGCAGAGGAAGGTAGTTGGTAACCTAGGGAAGCTTGTTTAAACAAGCAGGAGATAAGAACCGTTCTAATTGTAAAGTGAAACAAAATTGAAATAGCATGTAACTCTTAATAATCTTTATTTACCTCTACCTAATCAATGAGATGGGACAACCCATATAAGGTAAATAGGACTGAGCTGCAATACCAACCACGACCTAGTGTGGTGCAGTGTTTGAAAGAAAGCAGCCATTTTTTCTAATCCTGTACAACCCCTTCAACTATGCATTTAGCCAGTGCTAGTTTTACTATTATAAGGACTCCTATTATAATTAATACAGGTATAGGTATAAAAGGACACATGAAAAGATGTATTTGTGGTAAAACATAACTCAGCTAATCAGGTGTTATGTCTTGCTAGCTGGTATATTTGAAAGAATATAAGATCAAATTGATTTTTGTTTGGGAGGAGATTGTTATTTTTAAAGTAATTAATTGCAATGTATGACAATACATAAATTACATTGATTTTAGGGCATCAATTTTTGTCAGCAGTTGCTGATATTAGAAAAGAAGCAGGAATGATCACAGTCACACATGGTGATTGTTATGCAACAGACGGGCACATAGCCTAATCTGCTTAAATAGAATTCTGTAATTTCATTTCAATGTGAGAACTCGTCATGCTCCATTTGGTAAATGATGCAGGCTCTGACATGATGTGCATTTCAGATCCTTCTACTAATTTTATTGCTCTACCTACAACTGCTTCCTTCTAAAGAGCCTCATTGTTTGACAATCAAAGCAGAATGTGTTAACAAGGTCTTAATGGTGTCAGGTCAGGGAACAGCGGGCCATGAAATGACTCCTCTAAAACATTGCAGACAAATTTACATGATATCAAATACCAAAGATCACCTTATTTTATCTCTGCCAAGGTTCACGTGTAATTTTGACCTATTCTCCACTCGGAAGACGGGAGCAAATGCCAGATGTTTGAGAAGTGCTTGGATGACCTGTTTAATGCATTATGTTCAATGACTTTTGCTTTCCAGGCTATTTATGACGGCAGTAATCCTCTTAAACGCTAAATTCATACTTGTATTATGGAGGGATGCTTTTGTAAAGCTCTTACTCCACAAATGGAATGAAGTAACCCTTAAGGCGCTGGCACCAAATACATCTCCCCACAGCGCAGTAAACTCTTGTGGCAGGAATCTGACATTTTAGATTGCTATTTTAACCATTTCAAATTAGCCAAGTATTAAAAAGCAATCCTACACTAAAATACTCGCTCATGCCTTCTGCTTGGCTGCATAATTGGAAATTCTCAGTCATTTCTCCGCTGACTAATGTATCTTGATATGTTACAGGAAAATGAGCAGAGAAAAATTGAAAAAAAATAGAAAATGTGAATTAGCATTATGAACAGCATTGTCTGGAATAAGAGATATTCTATTCTTTGTTTAATCCAATGCTTAATTCAAGAGGCTAGCAGTCATTGGAACCTTACATTGAACACTGAAGCCTGGCATTTCCTTAGCTCATAAAATCCCTGTCTGCAAAAAACGAGGTCAGACACTTAATGGAACTTACGCCTCCACATTCTGTTAATGTGGGTTTGAAGAATTATCAAGGAGAATTTAATGGCATCCACAAGTTATTTCATATCTCTTTCTGAATGGGGGTTCCCACTGCTGAGATCACCACCAATCCTTACTCTTATGTCTCCTTTACAGTGTTTTTCTTGACAGTAATGCTATTGGCCACCCTTTGTGCCCTCTGTTCCCTGAATTGGCTGGGGCCCCAGAGGATGAACTTCCACAAATTAGAATGCTGTATTACATTATAGGGTATCCTATACCAGGGGTCTCAAACTTGGTCAGATATATAAGCTGATAGGCCACATTCTTTGTAAATTCAATATAAAACAAAGTTATTGCCAAGGTCGTTATGCAATCAGGGAGGCAAAATTTTGGGACTTTAAAAAAAAAAAAAAAAAAAAGGAATTTTTTATATAATGGGGAAAGGGTGTTGTGTGTTTTATTTATTTATTTTTGCTTTTTTTTACTTGTCCCAACATAGGACTGGACTAAGCAATCACTTGATCACTGTTTAATACATGGCAGTACTGCAATATTATGCCAGGTGTTCGTCAGCCTGTCAAGCCCTACTGAGCAGGGCCGGTTGACCTATGTCAGGTCCTTGTCATGGCACCTATTGACAATCAAGGATAACACAGCGGGGTGCTAATGAAGGACAACAGGGGCTGTAAAATCCCTTACGTACCGCAATTGCTATTGACTGCAGCATCTAAGGGGTTAAATGTCCAGTATGGGAGTTAACTCTGGTCTTGGCCATAAGAGCAGGACCCAGGCATCCCATGGCATCCTGCAGGCCACAGATGACAGCCTTAAAGGGGTTTTGCCACGAAGTAAAATTGACGTGGGAAGCTTGCTAATGAAATAACAAACATTTTCACCATTCATTATTATTAAAATTTCTGCACCGTTTTTGTTTTAGCTGCTCCTTTAGTGATCCATTGTTTACAGCTCGTCTTCAGGGGATATACGACCAGGGCTGAGAGCTCCTCACTCCTGGTCAGACATACTCAGACATCTCCTCTCCTCTCAGGCAGCTACTGAGTGTTCAAACCCCATGTGCTTTCATTGTACACCTGTCCACTGTACTCCCTAGTAATTAGTCAAACAGTGCAAATAAATAAAAAAGAAACCTCAATGAGGTCTTTGCATTGATAAAGATAAAAAAAAACCACAGGTTTGATTCCTGCAGGAATTTGAACCTAGTACCCTTGTGCCTGGAGGCAAAACTTTACCTTTCAGCTTCTCACAATGCTTTACATAAACAGACCTTTCTTTAACTACAGAGAGGAAATGCCTGGTGATGTCATCCTGCTGGGTCACATGATATGCAATTTAAACAAATCACACACTTCTGAGCACACAAAGCTGAATAGCTTGATACTGGAGGTATGAAATGAGATTTCTGCCTGTGTGTTTTAGACCCCTGTCCTAGGTAAGCTTTCCCTTTAACAATATGGCATTTTATGGTCAAAACTAATTCTGTACGCAAATTAATTTTTATGAATAGAAACCACAGAGCATTTATATCTTTAAATCTGGAAATACGCTCACTGTTCTGGACGATAATTGAAAGCAGTGACTGGATCTTCAAAGTCATTATCATATAGATTTACTTTAGAAATTGTCACTTGAGCAGCATGGGTTTGTAGCAGTTATAGCAAAGCATTTTGCTTTGAGCTCACATCATTGGGCTCACATCATAGTATATAGTGAGTTCATTCAAACCTCCAGTAAGTGATCCCAAAGGAAGCCCATTAGCTGCAGTCCAGAAGCAGCACTCATCACTTCAAAAGAGCAAAGCTCATACATTTTCTAAGAGAAGATGAGAGCGCAGGTGAGAATTTTGTTATTGCTGCTCAGGATCGGAGACAATTTATAAAGCAGATTATAAATACTGTGATCAAACCTACAGCACATTAAAGCCTTGTCATTCAAATCCACTCAAAGGGCATTTACTTCTTTACTTCTGTTAACGTAGAGAATGTACAAATCGCTCAACAACGAACAGGCTTGGTGACCATTTATTAATACCAGGACATCAGGCACTTATTAAGCTGCACAGTGGGAAGTAAATGGATTAACACTAGATACCAATGGTAAACTCAACCTAAAGTCACACACGGGTATACAGAAGCAATTACAATAATTAGCGGTAGTTTATTATCTAAACTTACAGTATCACCTGATCTGAAGAACCCACAATGATCAGCACATATAAACAATATAAAATATACAGGAGCAACCTCCCACAACTGCAACACAAAATGCAAAACACAAAAAATACAATAAAAATACTGTAAATGCAAAGATACTCATCACTGACAAAAAAAAATAAATTCTGCATGATTACAGGCATGTTCAGATCAGACACTGGGGGCGACATGTATGATTTATGGCGCTTAGACACCAATTTTTCTGCGCATGTAAAAAGTGTGGATTGCGCCTGATTTATGAACCCCCTCTTAAAAGAATGTCCTCCTCGGCATCTGCTATCATCAGCAAGGAGGGTGACTAGGATGACATTTTTTCTCATTCAGTGGTGAGGTAGCATAAATAAAATAAAATATAAACAGTCTACATATAATATTAGAGTTTTATCCAGATACAAACCATATTTCAGATCCTAAAAGACAATGATAAAATTTCCAACTTTTCTTACCATTTGAAGGGGAATAAATAAGGGGAAATGTCCAAAAGTCGTTGGTATAGAGTCCATGTAGGTATTATGGAATACAAAGGGTTAACAGTAGGGATGAGCGATAATATCACCAAAAGTTGAAATCGGCATGGTTTTTAGGCTTATCAGAAATTTCCGATCACGCAATAGTTTAGGTGACAATCTTACAGATAATCTATTACTATCGCACCATTTTCAGCGTTTCCTGTCATTTTGCCGGCCAGCCAATCAGCTCCGAGGATAGAGGGGGGTGAGGAGGATGTACAACGTAACAACTTTGCGGTGTATGGAACTCATTGGCTTCAAAAATCACATGACCTCCCTTTATCTATTCAACTGCATTTCCTGTTTGAACTCATACTCTGTCTATCACACTTCACAGCAGGACATGTCTCTCTGCGTTTAAACCAATAGCTGTTCTAACAGCTCTGAGAGATAGTCTCTTCTAATACAAGAAACCATCCACCTACCTACAGCTTAGAATAGAGTTATTTAGTTAGAGAAAGTTTTAAGGATATCTACTGGTGTGTGCAGCTGCGGGAGGGGGGGCAGCAGGAGGAGAGGCATTTGAAAGGAAGATATTTTGCAGCTCAGTGTGTTCTGTGATCTTCAATTGAAAAAGAATTGTTTTTTAAAACTTTTTTGGACAGTAGACCTCTGATAGGAGTTGAAATTGTCCCTGTGTTTTCAGTTCTATTGCAATCACTGCGGGGGAAGTGGGGAGCGGCACTAGGAGAGGTATTTGAAAGGAAGATATTTTGCAGCTCAGTGTGTTCTGTGATCTTCAATTGAAAAAGAATTGTTTTTTACCACTTTTTTTGGCCAGCAGACCTCTGATAGGAGTTGAAATTGTCCCTGTGTTTTCAGTTCTATTGCAATCACTGCGTGTCAGTGTTCCCAAAAACCGGCATAACTTATCCCTATAACTTTTAAATAGTTTTATTGAAGTCCGTGCGTCTGTTTGGCGCATATAGCTCAGTTGTACGCAAATTGTGTAATACATATTTCCTAGTAAATTGCGCCTGTAGTCAGTGGTACAAAGGCCACCATATTAATCCATATAAAATTTAAATACTCTTATTGCAGTCCGTCCGTCTGTGTGTCGCAAAGAGCTCAGTTGTACGCATATTGTGTTATACATGTTTGATAGTAAATTACGCCTGTAGTCAGTGGTGCGAAGGCCGCCATATTAATCCATATAAAACTTAAATACTCTTATTGCAGTCCGTGCGTCTTTTTGCCGCAAAGAGCTCAGTTGTACGCATATTGTGTTATACATATTTGATAGTAAATTACGCCTGTAGTCAGTGGTGCGAAGGCCGCCATATTAATCCATATAAAATTTAAATACTCTTATTGCAGTCCGTGCGTCTGTTTGGCGCAAAGAGCTCAGTTGTACGCATATTGTGTTATACATATTTGATAGTAAATTACGCCTGTAGTCAGTGGTGCGAAGGCCGCCATATTAATCCATATAACTTTTTAATACTTCTATTTCACTCAGTGTGTCTCAGTTTGGCGCTAATCATGCATTTGTACGATAGTTTGTTGAAAACTATCAACTGCTAGTCCTACTGGGCAGTTGTAAATCTCAGGGACTGAAGGAAGAACACTGTTGATTTTATGTTACGGTTCTTCCACCAGACCGCATTTTACAGATATTTGATAGAAACAATTCTGTTTCTAATCCTAGTTGGCTGTTGGAAATTAGTGGGATTTAAGAATAGCTGTGATTTGCCATCTTTCAATAAGCGACTGTCAAAAACTCTTCCATACCTTTTACATTTTTATATTTCTGAACATGGAGCAAACTGCAGGTGGTAAACGAGCAAAGATAGGTGTAGGTCATGGAGGTAGAGGTACGAGAGAAGGTGCTCTTTCCAGTGCTAGTGAAAACACACAAGCCAGCATATCGTCGGTTGCAGGACCGTCAGGCCTGTCATCGCTGGGTCGGTGCCCTGTGAATCTCAGTAATGAACAGCGTCGCCAATCTGTTCTGGTGGTTAATGCAACCTGCATCCAGCAGTCTTACCTCCTCGTCCTCCCATTCACGGCCACAAATGTCGTCATCATCATCGTCAGCATCCATCCAACATGAAGCGAAGGCAGCCCAAATGTCAACTCATGTACCCACCACTGTGGATAATCCATTTTCTGAAGACCTCTTTGATGACAAAATGCGGTTGGGGTCAGAAGGCATTTCAAAAGATCAAGAGGCCAAAGAGGATGATTTTGTCTGCTCTGATGCCCAATAGCTGATGCTGTAATAGGAGAAGAAGGAAGCCGGTCAATCGGCAAAAATCCCGGGAGGTTGGCAAAGCCTTGCAGTGCCTGTCGCTTGTAGCCCACAGCTCCAGGATGCAGAATGTCAGGACGAGGAAGTCACCTGTGTTGATGATGATGATGATGACGACATTGCGGATCCAACGTGGTCTTTTCGGCAGAATTTACTTGTGAGAGCTTCATCACTGGACGAGGAGGAAGACGATGGGGTAGTGTCAGCACGGGTCCCACCTCAAAAAGGGAGAGGGCGGTCGCACAAGTCCGCTGAGATTATTCCGCCAGCCCCTATCAGCGGAAACACCGCTCCTCGCTTATCGCCGTCGACAAGGTCCAGGACCTCTCAAGCCTGGGCCTTTTTTCGATCAAGCCTCTGCTTCACCCAGCGATGTCATATGCCGCCTTTGCCGTAAACGCATCAGTAGAGGGAAGAATCTTTAGTGTTTAACTGTCAAGATGATAAATCAGGTGTGGAAATTATCTTTGTTCCACTCCTTTATCCAATTAAATGTCTCCTCCGAATTATATTATTATTACAGCTGTCGACAGCCGGAGCTCGAGAGATACGACCCACACCTCCGTCTGGGACATAAATCTGCTTTATTAACAGGAAGTAGCAGTTTGATATCTACCACATATTAAGAATCACATGATCAGTCTATCATTGGCTAATTGGCTGTTGCTGAAACCTCATAGTCTGTATCTACATAAGGTTGCTAGGCATTAGTTGATAAGAGACATTCTGAGAGAGAAATTTCTTTGGTTTCTTGATAAAAGTTCTCACTGAAGCAGACAGTGCATCCGTTCAAGTAAAGCTGTGTGAAAGATATCTGATACTTCGATAAGGATGTATAGCTTTAAAAGCAGTTTAAACAAACTATCTGATGAGCTTAATAAGAATGTAATGATGAAACAGACCTTGATGTTTTTTCCTTAAATTATCAACTTGACAGAACATCAGAATCTGTTCTAACGCCCCCCCTAGAGCGTGAATGATGATTGATGCTCTTCCCTAAACTGAGCAAGAATGGGTAAAGGTCACTCTCCTTAGACAGCAGTGTGAACAGGTGGAGCGGGTGTTGAAACCACTGAACGACTGTCAGGCTTGCTCCAAGGGGTGTAACCAAGCAACCACCGGCTTCTTGACAGAGCCTATGATGGTAAGGATGACTGTTGACCAATGACCGCCAGGTGCCACCTGAGAGCAGTCCCTGGCAGAGGCAATCTATGGATTGTTTACAATCTCATAACCCTCAATGATTCTGAAAAGTCATGATGGAGGTGGCGCCTAATTGTTCAGCTATACCTTGTAAGGCATCTCGGGTGTAATTATCAAACATCTGTTGATTATAATAGATGTAATTTACCCAGTCCATACTTTGTTGATTGTTATTTGGGGCGTAAGTGATTCAAACCCTGCTTTGACCTGATCCCTAGCTTTGAATTCATCAGGCACCCCCCTTGTTGTCCCTCTTGCCATTTTTACCACCATCGGACTAGACAAACATATGAAAGGATAAGGGAAAAGTTCATAATGACTTATTGGTCGCAGTCACTTTCTTGCAGTGTGAAACATGCACCCAGGTGGGTCTTCCTTCAAGTTTCATTGAGATTGGAGATGCCAGGAGTACTTGATATGAACAAATCTGGGCTCCAGAGAATCTCTGACGTGTTTCTGCACCCACACAAAGTAACCAGGTTGTAGCTTTGATCAGAGTCTGGATCTGGAATGGAGGAGAACACTATGGCATGGATTGGTTTCAATTCATTACACAGATTTATAACATATTTTACAAGGCTATCATTCCCTACACTCAACTGCTGTGTGTGAAACCTCCCTAATCTGGGCGGGCCTGGAAATACTATCTCATAAGGAGTGAGACCAGTGGGGCTGCCTAGGGGTATTTCTGACAGAATAGAGTGCAATGGGTAGGATCTTGGGCCAGGGAAGAGATGTTTCTTTGCTAGCCTTCAGAATTTTGTTCTTCAGAGTGGCGTTCATTCTTTCCACTTTTCCACTGGATTCGGGATGGTAGGGGGTGTGCAGGCCGAGGTCAGCTCCTACTAGTCTCCAAATGTCTCGGGTTACTTCTGCAATGAAGGCAGGTCCTTGGTCAGATTCAATAACCTCAGGGATCCCAAATCTGCATATCAATTCAGTTAATAGTTTCTTCATGGTGGTTCTGGCAGTCATGTTCGTAACTGGGTAGGCTTTAGGCCATCCTGAGAACAAATCCACCACTACTAGCATATTTCTCAACTTATAGCATAGCTACTGTAATAAAGATCCCGGGTGCTAGGTATATCTTAGGTATATCTTGTTGATTGAAGAAATCATCTGGTTAGTTACTCTGTCGGTAGTACCATGAGCCCATTGTACTACAGCTGGATATAATGCCCTTGGTAAACAAAGTCTATTGTCTTTCCTCTAGAATCCATCTTGGTGTATCTCTGCTCCCAATTCCTCCCAACTTTTCCTTTCCTTTGGGCTTATTCGAGTTTGAAATTGTCTCAACAGGTTAACACCTGGATTCAATGCATCCTGTCCTTGGTTCTTCTCTTCTTCTTCCTCTCTCTTCTTTCCTTCTTCTTTCTTCTTCTCACCTTCTTCTTTCCTTCTTTTTTCTTCTCACCTTCTTCTTCTTCCTTCTCACCTTCTCCTTCTTCCTTCTCACCTTCTTCTTCTTTCTTCTCACCTTCTCCTTCTTCCTTCTCACCTTCAACCACCACCAACATGTCTAGTCACATGCAGCGAGTGCATGAGTTGAAATGGAGAGAACCCTTGGTGAAAAAAGGCCCCACCGAACCCGGACTTCCAACCACTTTCACACTGTGTCTCTGCCTCCTCCTCCTCTGCCACTTCCAAGACCAAGCGTTCCTCAGCTGCCCATGTCTCTCAGCGTCATGATCAAAGATCAGCCTCCGCTTCAGCCTCCACTGTCTCCCGAGTACCACCAGCACTGCCAGAGACCCATCCTACCCCTTCTCCTTCCACCAGTTTGACCTGCACGCCATACAGCGGCCATTCTAGCAGCCAGCCTTATGTCTACCAGTTTTGTGAGCAGAAGAAACACTTTAACCCAAAGCATCCCAAAGCCAAAAGCCTGAATGTCGGCATTGCCAGGCTTTTGGCCTTGAAAATGTTGCCTTTCCGTCTCGTGGACACAGATGGGTTCAGCCACATCATGGCCCTTGCCTGCCCCCAATACCAGATGCCGAGCAGGCATTTCTTTTCCTGAAATGCCGTTCCTGCCCTGGCCAGCCATGTGTCATCTAAAATCTCAAGCACGTTGTCTGCATCTGTGTCCGGCAAAGTCCATCTTACCACCAATACATGGACTAGTAAGTATGGCCAAGGCCGCTATATCTCTGTGATAGCTCACTGGGTGAGCTGGGTGGATGTCTCTGGTGGTGATGGTGGCTCTCAGGCTCGGGGCACGCTCTTCAAAACCGCAGGTGCAAGGTTCTTTCCCCCAAGGTCCACTGGTTGCATCACGTGCCCAGAGAAACCAGGCTGTGCTGAAATAAATCTGTCTTGGAGACTGTCCAGGAGCTGTGGACGGCTCTTCGCAACGAGACCGAGCGCTGGCTGGGTGACAACAACCTTGTGCCAGGCAAGGTGGTGTGCGATAACGGTTGAAATCCCCTGGCCGCCCTTAAGATCGGCAGGCTGGAGCACATCCCTTGTCTGGCACACGTCATGATCGTCGTCGTCCAGAAATTTCTAAAGCGCTACCCGGGTCTGGACTGCCTGCTGAGGAAGGCTCGAGGTCTGAGCTCACACTTCCGCCGTTCCCACCCTGCTTCGTCCCGGCTGGCTGCGTTACAGTGTCAGCTCAACCTCCCCGTCAACTGTCTCATTGTTGATATGGCAACATGCTGGAATTCCACCCTCCACATGCTCCAGTGATTGTGGCAGCAGGGTAATGCCATTACGCAGTACGAAGTGACACATGGCCTGACAAGCAGCGGTGCGGGCCTCAGGGTGTTGAGCCACCGAGAGTGGAGGCAGGTGAAAGAGCTCTGCACCATCCTTGCGAGTTTTGAAGAAGCCACCACAATGGTCAGTGCGGACAATGCCCTTGTCAGCATGAGAATTGTGGTGATTTTAGTTCTGGAACAATTGTTGGACACTCTGAAACAGCAGGTCCTACCAGCGACGGAGGAGGAGATGGACACAGACGCGGACACAGAGCCTCTCTCTCCGTTGAATCCAGAAGGCCCAACAGTTTCACAACTTTATCTGTCTTCATTAGGCAGTGGTTCGGGGTCCAGGGCTAGTGCAAGCGGCGCCTCAGCTCTCAGGATACAGCATCTGAGGCAAGTCAGTGCTGTGTTGAAGCTGAGGCGGAGGAAACGAAGGAGGAGGATGAGGTATTTCTGGACACCGACGTTACCGATGTCCCTGCCTTGGAAAGAGGTTGGCACGGATTTGAGGCGGAGGAGGAAGATGAGGAAGATCAGTTTGCTAGTGCCCCTCGACCCAGAGGCTTGGGAAATCAAGGCTCCATCTCTCACATGAGTGCTTGGATGCTCCATTTCCTCCAACATGATCCTCGCATTAAGGCCATCAAAATGAACAACAGTTACTGGGTGGCCACCCTCCTTGATCCCCGGTACAAAGCGAAACTCAGCACTTTCCTTCCACCCACCCAAATAGAGAGTAAAATGCAGGAATTGGAGACCGTGCTGATTGATCAACTGGAGACATCTGTTGCGTCTGCTTCACGTTCTTCAAATGTCATGGTGGAACAACGTCAGTAACATGACAGCAGTAGAGTGCCAAGTAGCCGCAGCAGCAGGTATTGTGGCAGAAGCCTTATGGGTGACATCTGGCAATCCTTATTTACCACCTCACCAACGCATGTAATGCAGGGCACACATACAACACACAGAGACCAGCTTAAGATCATGGTGCACGACTATCTGCGTCTGAACACCGATGTTTTTGGATATGTTCCGGACCCAATCGACTCCTGGGTATCCAAAATGGATGAATGGCCGAGCTTGCTCGCTACGCCATAGAAGTGCTGTCCTGCCCAGCAGCCAGCGTCATATCTGAGCGGACCTTCAGCACAGCTGGAGCAGTCATGACAGACAAACGCATCTGGCTTTCCACCGATAATGTGGATCGTTTGACTTTCATCAAGATGAATCAGGTGTGGATCTCTGATGATGTTGTGGGCCCAATTGCCGAGGTCACCGATTAGTTGCCGGTCTACTTCACATTCCTCTTTAAACAGAAATGGTCCACTTGAAAAAAATGTTTTTAAAATGATCATTTCTTACTGCAATTTTTATTCTCAGTTCCCAAAAGGTCATTTTGCTGGTTTTGCAGTGAGTAGACTGTAAAAGACACCAATTGTACATGGTTTAATGAAAAAAACGTATTCCATTTACTCACTTAGGGCGACATGTATGAACGGCTTTTCGCCTGTTTTTTGGCGTAACCTGCGCCTCCCCAGCCTGAATCTGCTGTCGGACGCAGGGATGCAATGTTAGGCGCAGTGTTCACCACTTTCAGCTGCGCCCCGCATGAAGGGGCGGGCAATGGGCGCGGTGTAGGCGTTCCGGGGGGGACGCGGCGTGCTCGAAAACTCCGAGGCAAAGTGCGGCGCATTGCAGCGCTCGGCAGCTCCGACAGGCAGACCTGGTTGATTCTGGTCTAAATGCTCCGGCGGAGGCGAAGTGAAGCGAGAACGGAACATGTGAGGAAACATATAGAAGATCGCAAGAGAAATCTCGGCGCTCAGCTCCGTGCAGCATGGAGTATGATTCCAAAAAAATCGCCTTTATAAAGGCGTAAAACATTATCAGAAAAGAGCTAAAACCCTTTCCCAAAAAAAAAAATACTAAATAAAATCATTTTCCCAAAAATCTAAAGGGCCCAAAATATCAGGAATTAGGATTTTGGAAATTGCGGGAAATAAAGTAATTTCAAATTCGTAAGCGTTTTTCTTTTGGGTCGGATCCCCCAGCCTTCAGTTTAGGAGCGACAGTGAACCATTAAAATAGGGAGAAGTTTGACCAATCAAATTCAAAGGCGGGCAGTTAAAAATACAGAAAATGCAGAAAAAAAGTGATTAGTTGAGCTAGGGGGGGGCTTGGCCAGGGCCTTTCCCTGGGGGGCGGCGTGCGGTCCCCCGGGGCGAGGCTCCTTCCCCCGGGGGGCCGCGGCCCCCCCCTGCCCGCCGGAGGAGCGCCCCTGACTCTGCGCATTTTTTATAACGTCGCGCAGAGCCACAGCTGCAGGAGGAGGCGGGAGGGATCTTTCCCCCTCCTGACTCCCCCCGTATTGCGTAAAGGGGGCGCCGCTCTCACGGCGCCCCCGTGAGCTGGGTCTCCTGGGCTGGCACTCTGCCGCCGGGGAGTCCCTGGGAGCGCGTGCAGCGTAAGCAGGTGTTGAGGCCACGCGCTACCCCGCTCTGCACTCCCCCTGCTGTCAGTGGGCCCGGGCGCGGACCCAGGTGGTATCTTTTGTTATTTTAAAAATTTCTTACGGGGGCATCATGGTACAATGGGGGACCTGGCTACAAGGGGGGCATCAAGGGCGACAAGGGGGGCAACTGGCTACAAGAGGGGCATCCTGGTAAAGGGGGGGGCCTTTGCTAAAATGGGGGCCCCGGCTACAAGGGGGGACCGGTAAAAGGGGGCACACGGCTACAATGGGGGCACCGGGCTAAAGGGGGGGCATCCTGGCTACAAGGGGGGCTCCTGGTACAAAGGGGGCATCCGGCTACAGAGGGCCCGGCTAAAAAGGGGGGGCACCCGGGCAAAAGGGGGGGCCCCCCTGGAAAAGGGGGGCCACTGGACAAGGGGGGCCCTGGCTAAAAGGGGGGGCCCACTGGTAAAAGGGGGGCACCCCGGGTCAAGGGGGGCACCGGCTACAGGGGGACCCTGGTAAAAAGGGGGGCTTGGAAAAGGGGGGGACATGGCTAAAAGGGGGGCACCTGGTAAAAGGGGGCCCTGGCTAAAAGGGGGTCCCTGGTACAAGGGGGCACCGGGCTAAAAGGGGGGAACCTGGCTACAAGGGGCACATGGCTATAATGGGGGGCAAAGGGGCACACGGCTTATGGGGACACAGGCTAAAAGGGGGGCCCATGGATAAAGGGGGGCATCACTGGTAAAAGGGGGGGCATCCGGGTACAAGGGGCCCCACGGCTACAAATGAGGGCACACTGGTACAAGGGGGCACACTGGCAAAATGGGGGCAAACTGGCTCAATGGGGGCACCCTGGCTACAAGGGGGCACCGGGACAATGGGGACACTGGCTCGGGGGCTCACGGGGTAAAAGGGGGGGCCCCAATCACTGGCTACAAGGGGGGCACCCTGGTAAAATGGGGGCACACTGGCTCAAGGGGGGCATCACTGGCTCGGGGGGCATCACGGCCAAAGGGGGGGCATCATGGCTCGGGGGGGCATCACGGACAATGGAGGCACACTGGCTACAGGGGTGGGCATCTCTGGCTAAGGGGGACATACGCTAAAAGGGGGGGCTTTTCCCTGGCTGGGGGGTTAAGGGTAGGGGGGGTTTCACTGGAACAAGGGGGGCACAAGCTAAAAAGGGGCACATTGGCTAAAAGGGGGGGCATCTTGGTACGGGGGGGCATCTACTGCACGGGGGCATTACTGGCTACAAGGGGCACACTAGCTACAAGGGGGGCATTTTGGGCTACGGGGGCTTGGTTACGGGGGGCATGTATGAAAAAGGGGGGCATCCGGAACGGGGGGTTCCTGGCTACGGGGGCTACTCCCTGGCATAGGGGCTACTACCTGGCTAGGGGGGGCTACTACAGGGCTACGGGGGTATTACATGGCTCCCATTGAGATGCTATAGTGGGGGTTGTTTAAAGAGGAAATTGGTTGGAAAATGCGAAAAAGGGAGCTTAAGATTTTTTTTTTTGAAAATTTTTTACAGTGAAGAGCGGGAGTATGTTGGCTTTGGGACAGATGGGAAAAGAAGAAGGAGAAAGAGAACAACTCTTCAGAGAGTCTCCTGTGATCCTAATTAACTTTCTGTAACCATTTTATGGGCGAGCCTGTGACAGCGGGTATCCCCCTGTTGTGGAAAATTTTGGGGTTGAATTTAAAATGGTTTGTTTCAGTAATGGTCGTTTGAAATTATTCAGTCACTATGCTGGTGATATGTGGTCCGGGTTGCTGTTTAGGTCACTAGTGGGAAATGTGGCATGGTGTGGAGTATTATTGGGTACTGTGTGCTGGGTATGGGGTTTTTAGGGTCTTGGATTTGGTTGTGTAGCATTTTTTTAGGGAACTGTATGCTATTATTTGTAGTTTTTATTGTAGCTTTTTGTGGAAAAGCTTTCTGTATATTTTAGTTGGGGGTTGTGGTGATGCCTGTGTTTTTTGTGGCACATTATGTTAATGGGGGGGGGGGGGGAAATTTTCTTTCCTCCCTGAGTGAAATTTAGCCTAGGAACTCCCCTGGCTGGCAATTCGGCCAATCAGAAAGGAGCGACAGGGCCCCTTCTCCCTATGGAGAATTTAGAACCAATCAAAAAAAAAGGCGGGGGAAGTTCAAAAAACAGTAAAAAGGCAGAAAGAGCTGATTGGCTGAGCTAGGGGGGCTTGGTATCGGGCCCAATCGAGGCGAGCTACTTCTCCCTTGTAGTCTAGGAAAATCGGCAAAAATGAAATCTGGTTCACGCCGGGGGCAGGAGTATGTTTAAAAAAAATATTTTTTTTAAGTGAAAAAATATTCTTGAAAAAGAGCTGAAACCTTCTCTAAAAAAAATCGTTAAATCCTAAAAAACGCATTTGTGCCGGGGAACGGCGCTACATAAGGAATTGAATATAGAGAATTGGGGAAATCAGTAATTCAAATTGTTTAAGTCTTCTCTTGGTCGGCATAAACCCCAATCAGAAATAGGAGCGACAAAAACCTTTTTAAAAACCTATGGAGAAATATAGCCCCAAACAAAATCAACGGCGGGACAGTTCAAAATACATAAAATACAGAAAAGTGATTTGGTTGAATAAAGGGGGTTGGTTATCCCAGCCAACCCCGAGCGCGAGTACTTTGTCCCATTGTAGTCAAGGGAGAGATCGCGAATGCATCTCGGTCTCAGCGCCGTGCGGCATGGAGTATGATTAAAAAAATTTTTTTTATTAAGTGTAAAATTTTTTGAAAAAGAGCTGAAACCCTTCTATAAACATACAAAAAAAATCACTAACGCGGTTGTCGCCGAGCCCGGGGCCCGCTACATGGGGGAATTGGGGATATTCAAAATTCCGGGGGAAATACAAATTCCAAATTTCGTAAGCTTTTCTCATTGGCGGCAAAAAACCAACAATCAGAATGGAGCGACAGTGCCCCTTTAAAAACCTATGGAAAAACTATTGACCAATCAGAATGGGGCGCAGGGACCATTATAACCATGGGAAGATGAACCATTCAAAATCAAAGGCGGGACAGTTAAAATACGTAAAAAGGCGAAAAAGAGCTGATTTTTTGAGCTAGGGGGGTTGGATCCCACCAATCAGAGGCGAGCTTTTCTCCCATTTAGTTAGGGAAAGGATCGGGCAATGCAATCTAAACCTCTGCGCCGTGCGGGCAGGGAGTATAAAAAAAAAAATCATTTTTTTTAAGTGAAAAAATCGAAAAAGAGCTGAAACCTTCTCTAAAGATAAATTGGTCAAATCCCTAACAACGCGTTTGTCGCCGAGACCGGCGCTACATAAGGAATTGCAATATAGAGAATTGCCGGGAAATACAGTAATTCAAATTGTTTAAGCTCTTCTCATTGGTCGGCATAAACCAGCCAATCAGAATAGGAGCGACAGTGGCCCATTCGAACCTATGGAGGAGTATTGACCAATCAGAATAGGAGCGACAGGGACCCATTATAACCTATGGAGAAATATTAACCAATCAGCTCTTTTCTGCATTTTTACTGTATTTTGAACTGTCCCGCCTTTGATTTTGATTGGCCCAAACTAATCCATAGGTTTTTTAATGGTTCATGTCGTCCTATTTGTTTGGGGAGATACCAACCCCCCACGGCTCAACCAATCAGCTCTTTTCGCTTTTTACTTATTTGAATTGGGCCCCTTTTTTTTGTTTGGGTCCAAAACTTTCCATATTTTTTAAGGGTTCCTGTCCCCCTTTTCGATTGGTGGTTTCCCCGACCATGAGAATATTTTCAGAATTTGAAAAACGTATTTTCCCGGCTTTTAAAAATATCCAAATTCCCGTTTTAGCCCGTTTTGATTCTTGGAAAAATGAATTTTATTTAGTATTTTTTTATTGGTTTGAGCTTTTTTTTCAGAGAATGTTTTAGCCTTAAAAGACCCCCTTTTTTATTCAATCCCCGGCATCTTTAAATGATTTCTCGCTGTTTTCCGCCTGTCTTTGGAATCATGTGGGCGCAGCCCCCTTCTGCCCTGGTCCCCCTGCCCCAAATACACCTGGCGGGTGCGGCGGATTTTCCTCATTATGAGCGCCCTCCTCGAAGGCAATTCTTGGGCGCAGCGCCGCACGCGCCCAAGTCCCGCCTGCCCCCCACACAGGCGGGCGCGGGGACTTTAATGTTATGAAATATGCACTCCCTCGGCGGCGAATCTTAGGGCACCCGCACTGCCCTAAGTCCCGCACGGGGCCCTCAAACATTTGGCGAGGCGCAGTGGACTTTACATAGTAGATGAGGGCCCCCAGCGCCGAAAAAAATCAGGCGCAAAATTTAGCGGAAAAAATAGGCAAAAAAGGTGGCCCCGAGTGGCGAGCTTCTACAGTCGCCCTTTAAATCTTTAAAATTTTTTCCACTGTCTATGGTTTTAGGGTATGGTGCTGTGAAATACGCATATAAGGCCCTTTTGGAACAAAAGTGGCCCCCCCCCCCCCCCCTTCAAAAGTGGCATTTCTCCCTCACAATTTGTAACAGTGGCTGAAAGTATTTTATAATTTTTTGAGTCATGCTGCGTAAATACAGCATATACAGCCCCTTTTTAAAAAAATTTTTTTTAAAGGACATTTGTTCTTCCAATTTCAAGAGGGGGCCAAAAGGGTCTGTTTTAAATTTTTGGGGGCGTTGCTATGAAGGGCGCTATAACAAGGTCCTTTTATAAAAAAAATGTGGTTTTTAACGACATTTGTTCTTACAATTGTCAAGAGGGGCCAAAGGGTATTTTTTAAATTTTTTGGGGGGCATGTTGCTGTAAAAAATACAGCTTACTACAGGCCCTTTTATAAAAAATTTGGTTTCTAACAGACATTTGTTCTTCACAATTTCAAGAGGGCCAAAGGGTATTTTTGAATTTTTGGGGGCATGGTGCTGTTGAAATAACGATACACAGGCCCTTTTTAAAAAAAAAATTTGGTTTTTTTTTAAAAGAATTTTCTTCCCCAATTTTCAAAATGGCAAGGGTCAGTTTTGAATTTTTTTGGGGCATGGTGCTTCAAAAAAGGGATAGGTAGGAACTGTTAATGGGGACAATATTGCAAAATTACTTGTTTTTTCAAGATCTTTAACAAAGCTAGCCCAAACCGTAGGAGACAACCCATTTAATCAATTAAAAAAAAAAAAAAACAAAAAATGTGGGGGGATTCCACCTATTTTTTAAAAATGTGTTTTTAGAATTAAACTACTACAAAAAGCTGATACAAATATTCCCCTTTAAATTGTACAAGGGGGGACAGGAAGATTTGAAAAAAGATTTAGGGGTTTTTCGGGACAGGAATATGGAGACATTGCCAAACCCCAAAAACAGAGACAATTTCCCCCAACACTTGGTAAAACGAGAAAAAAAAAGAAGAAAAAAGGGTATGGGTGGAAAGGGTGATCCACCAGAATTTCCCGTAAGCTTTAATTTGGGCCGCACTCAACGGGGGGCAAGCGCTCTTTTAGAGGGAGAAATTTACAAGCCTACCCCCGGGCTTGACTTTCGAGGAAAAGGGGAGGGCTTAGCCACACTTCGCTTCAGCACAGCCCGCAAAGTTTTTGTTGCTTGTCATAAGGGGATTTTTTCCCCTGTTAATGATGACGGACGCCAGCCCCTTTCTCTACCGACCCACTGTAACTCGGCCCTGGGGTAAACTGGTGTTAATAGATTAAAAGAAAAAACCCCCGCCCGGCTCTCACCCCAACTGTTTACTCCGGGCCCTCCCGCTGAACCGCATGTCCACGTTTACGCCTCATCTGCCCCCTTTTCAGTAATTTCCCTTTAACCCACTTGATAGTGAATGCGGATTTTCAGACGGCCTACTTTGACCTACTGGGGACATCGGGGTTTCGTTTGCTTTACATTTAATGTCCCCGGGGGGGAACAAGTCACCCGTAGAAATGGCAAGTCCCTCTGGCCACATCAGTTTGGAAAAATAGTTTTTTTTTAATTTTTAAGGTTTATTTTTTTGCGAAATTTTTTTGTTGGCCCTTATGGTGCTTATGGCAAAAGGGGGCCCCTTTTGGGGGGGGTTTTTGGGTCACGTTTCCCTTTAAAACGGGGATGTGTTTGGGTCAATGTCCATTTCCCCTAAAATAGGCTTAAAAGCCCAAACTTTTTCCCGGAAATTTTTTAAAATCTGTGGGTTTTGTAGGTTTTAAGGGTCATGTTTGGGGTCCAGGACAGGCATAGTCATGTCCGTTAAACAAAAATGGTGGTTCAAAAACCCCTTTTTTCAGGAAATTTTTTAAAATTGGGGGGGGTCATCCCGGTTTGATGCTCTTATGGGGCCCCGGACAGGTTTTTAGTAAAATGCCCTGTTCAACAAAATGGTGGTTCAAAGACCCTTTTTTTCCCAAATTTTTTTAAATGGGGGGTCATGCAGGTTTGGGGTTTTTTTGCTGGGGCCCAGGAAAGGTTGGGTTTTTTAAAAATTTTTTCCTTTTTCCCAATTTTTTAAAAATTTGGGTTTGTTTCCCAACGGGAACTTCCTTTTTTTAAAAGGGCCCCAACTTTTTTTAATTTTCCTGGGGCCCAGGGGAGGCCGGTTTTTGCCTTTTTGAATTTCATGGCTTTTTGGCCCTTTTTTGGACAAACCCAAGTTTTTTGGGGTCCCAATGGGGAAAAATTTTTTCCCCCAACTAAAATGGGGGTTTTCAAAAGGGAAAACGCTTTTTCTTTCCTTTTAATTTTTTTTTTATGTTTTTTGGTTTTTGGGGGTCATGTATTTTTTAAAGGGGTTTCATGGCCAAGGGCGGTTTTAAATTTGGTTTTCCCTTTTTGGCTTTTTAAAGTTTATTTAATTTAATCCCCCGGGGGGGTTTTCAAACAAAAAAAATGGGGGTTTTCCTTTTTAAATTTTAAGGGAACTTTCCTTTTTAAGGCAAAACAATTTTTAATTTTGGGTTTCCCCCTTTTTTAAGGTTTTTTAAGGGGGTCATGATTTGGGGTACCGGGGCCCAGGGCAAAATTTTTCCCAATTTTGGTTCCAAAAGTTTTTCAAAATTAAAATATTTTGGGGTTCCCCCAAAAGGTTTTTCATTATTTCCGGGGCAAATTTTTTTTTAATTTTGGGTTTGGGTTTTTAAACCCCCCGGGGGGATTTAATTTTGGGTTAAAGGTTTTCCCCCCGGGGGTCGGGAAAAAACCAGGGGGAATTAGTCAATGCCCCAGTTCAACCTAAATGGGGGTTCAAGATTTCCTTTAATTTCTGGAACTTTTTTAACCCTTGGGGGTCATGTGGGTTTTAAAGGGGTCATTGCAGCGGCCCCTGGACAGGCATAGTCAATGTCCCCCTTTTTAATAAAATGGGGGTTTCCCAAAGACTCCTTTTTCAGGAAATTTTTAATTGGGATCATTTAAAATTTTAAAAGGGTTTCATATGCGGTCTGGGGACAGGCATAGTAATGCCCAATTTTAAACAAAAATGATGGTTAAAAAGACTCCTTTTTCCGGCACTTTTTAATTTGGGGTTCAGACAGTTTTAAAGGGGTCATGCTGGGGGTCCGAACAGGGATAGTCTTGTCCAGTTAAACCCAAAAATTTGGGGGTTTAAAAGGGACCCCCTTTTTTCAGGCACTTTTTAATTGTGGGTTTTGTAGATTTAAGGGTCATGCTGCGGTCCGGGAAAAACACCCATGTCAATGTCCGGGTTAAAAAACTAAAATGGTGGTTCAAAAAAACCCTTTTTCAGGAAACTTTTTAATTTTTGGGGTCATGTAGTTTTAGGGTTTGCTGCGGTCCGGGACAGGACAGTCAATGTCCCATTTCAACAAAAAATGGTGGTTAAAAGCCTTTTTCCGGAACTTTTTAAAATCTGTGGGTCAGACAGTTTTTAATTTTTTGGAAATGCCCAAATTCTAAAAAAAAAATAATTCCAAGGGGGAAATAAAGCTTTAAATAGCAAAAAGGGAAAAAATTTTCCTTAAAACTTTTTTTTTTAATAAAAACGTTTAAAAATTTACGTAAAAAAATAATATATTGGGGAAACCCAAAAATACCCAAGGGACCCCAAGGAGAACAAATTCGAACAAGAAAATTTCCCTTTTTGGTCCCCACAGGAAATTTTTTTTAAAAAGCCCCTAGTTTTCCTGTAGCCCTAGGGTTAGTATGCAGGAGCTACGCCCCAAAAAAAGGACGGTCCCAAAACTGGAATTCCAAGCTAAATGTCCTAAAAAAGGGAATTTTCATATAAGGAGCCCAAATTCAAAAAACAACCCAGGAGTAAAAATACCCAACCCTTTTGTAGACATTTTTCATTAATAATGCAAACAATAAAAAAGGGAAAGGATCCCCCCTACTGAAACCCAAACGGGGTTTCCCTTTCTTTTAAAACGCAAATTTCCCATCAGTCGGTATAGCAAAAAAACACGAGGCCGGGATTGGGTGTATCCTCCATGGAGAGGTGTTGTCTAAAAGAGGTTGGTATTTGTACTCTGGATTTTTTTTTTGATTGGTCTCCTTATATGAAAATTTTCCTTGGATGGTAGGGATTTTTGTTTTTGGGGTTGTTCCGGGTTGGGGGGGACCCCCTTTTTGGGCGCGGGCCTGAAAGAGTACTACCCCCTAGGACAACAGGGCGACTAGGGGCCCATTATAGGGTTCCCATATTCCTTGGTGACAATAGGAACTTTTTTGTTCATTTTTGGTTTCCTTGGGGGGTTCCTTGATATTGTGTGTTTCTAATATTTTTTTTTTGAGGGTTTTTTTAATAGTTATTTTTAAAAAAGCAAATTTTTAGGGGGAAAAATTTTCAGACAGTTTTTTAAGGGTCATGTTGGGGGTCCGAACGGGGGATAGTCTTTTGTCCAGTTCAACTAAAATGGTGGTTCAACGATTTTCATTTTCCCGGAAATTTTTAAAATCTGGGGGTCAGACAGGGTTTAAAGGGGCATGCTGCGTTCCAGGACGGGGATAGTCAAGTCAGTTCAAGTTAAAAGAAAATGATGGTTCAAATTTTTCCCTTTCCCACTTTTTAATTTGGGGGGTCTTTGCGGGTTTTAAGGGGCATGTGTGGTACAGGACAGGGTTAGTGAATGTCTGTGATTTTTTTTTTGGGGACTTTGTTCCCTTTAATTGTTTTGGGCCTAAGATTTTGGTACCTTATCCAGTTTCCTGTTTTGGAGTTAATTTCCCAGTTCCCCAAACCCCTGTTTTGGGTGTAAGAATGAAGCTTTTGTTGTAGTTTTTAAGGTCATTGGCGATAATCTGTTTCGACTTCGGCTATGGGCTTGAAAATTTCACGATATGGGGTTTTATCGAATCGATAACGATAGTTGACACAATCGCTCATCACTAGTTAACAGTCCAACTTGGAGGTAAAAATAGCAGATGCGCATCAAGTCCATGGTGATGGGTTGCAAAGGCCACCAAGGTTCACATTCTTAGTAAGGAAAACACACAATTTTAGGAGCCCTAAAACCAACCTAACATGAAAAATTTCAAATATAAATGTCTAACTTGGATGAGACACAGTCTCTCAGCCATATCCTAAGAAATGTCATAGCATAATTATTGTGGTGGAGGCCTGGGTAGCCTGGACAACATCCCCTCTGGGCTACTGCGGGAGATACACAGGGATGGGCCCAGAAAGTCTAGACTTTCTAGCTTTTAGAACATATTTTCCAGGCTCTTGGTTAGGACAGTGACTTAATCCTGTAGTTGGGATACAGCATGAGGAATCCGAGCCTGCCTAGCCTGTGTAGCAAGAAGGTTGTCCCCTGGGAGCACATAAATAGCAGGTTTGGCATTATCAGTGGAGTTGGCTGGTAACACTGGGGGAAGGTTCTGTCCAGCAGGTGTTCTTTTCCCAGTATTTGACTTTCCAGCTACCTAAAGTCCAGGAAGGTGATCGCGGTATGTTGAGCTGCAAGCATCCTGAGTTGACTCTTAAGGGACTCTGCTCCCTATATGAACTGTTTTTGGAGGGTTTTGTCACTGTCAGCTGCTTCGCAAGGGTCTATTTGAATAACAGCTTTTAGAGACTCCCAAAGAAACAGGGCAAAACTCCTAAGGGATTCCCCAGGCTGCTGCTCCTTTTTCCCAATGAAGCATAACTTTAATTCAGAGACAGTACAGACATAAAATGTTGCTTGTAGTTTTTTAATGATTTGTTCTGCAATTCTCTTTTCAGAGTGGGACCAGGACCTCACTACCCTTAAAGCATCACCCTATAGCTGGCCAATGAGAATCTTCACCTTTTACTCAGAGGAGAAAGGATACAGTCTGACCATATCCAGCATCTTTTCATGAAAGTCCTTGAGGGTGTGCAATTCTCCATTGCAACAGTGAAGACAAGAGGCTCCAAAGAAATAAGCCATACTAAGCTGTAATCATACTGGGTGCAGAGATGAAGGGCTCATTAAAAGCGGTTGCTCAGTGTTGCTAACATCAGTCATAGTGGGTAGTTGGTCAGGTAGTGCTAAAAAAAAATTGAGTCTCTAAATGGGGTAATATTTCTCTCTATGTAATGCAGGACTATGGCAACCAACTGAATACTATCAGTAATTAATCCCCTTAAAGATGATGTATAGACAAACGGGGCTTTGCTTGTTTGCGCTCCCTCTTTGTGAAACAATTCTTGACATGGAGTCCTCAGCATGTCTGGGCCCCAAACCACGCCCCACTTGCCCCCCTTTGCCACGCCGAAAACCCGAGTCGGGAGCGCGGGTTTGCGGCTTGAGGGAAAGGTAAAGGTTTTTGGCCCCCGTGGCCAAATCCGTCGTGGGAATGAGGCCCAAACCAATTAACTTGTGTAAAAAAAAATAATAAGTTTAAGTTTTAGTAAAAACCCACAAAGAGAGAAAGTTTAAGTTTGCCTATGGAAAAATTAGAAATTGTGATTAAATTTTTAGCCCCTCCCTTTTTTCCCCTTCAGTATGTTTTTCCCCCGGAAATTAGGGGTCTGTTATGTCCATTTTAAAACAAAAAGGGACTGCTTTAACCCCCACAATAAAACCCCAACTTTTCAGCCCCATACAAAATGTTTTGTGAGGGGGAGTGCACGGGAACCCATGTAAAACAAAACCCTGTACTCGAATGTGCAGATTCATGTAAAAAAAAAAAACCCAGATAAAACATATTGGGCAAAATTTTATGAATCTGGCGTGTCGGAACTCCGTTTCCCCCCGATTTCAAGGGGAAAGTAAAAAAGGGAATTCATTTTTATTTCTTTATTTTCTTTAACCCCATTTTTTTGATTTTGGCTAAGGGAAATTTAAAGAAATAAAAATGAAAATCTTTGAATTCATTTTTATTTGTTTTTTTTCTTTAAACCCCCATTTTTAAATTGTTCATTTTTATTAGAGTTTCGGTAAAACTTAAAGTTTTAAATCTTTTTAAATTTTGGGCATGTACATTTTTAAATTGGGATTGCATTAAAAAAACCATAACCCGTTGCTCGCTCTCCCTTGGGCCCCAAAAAACCCCGGGCCTTTTTTAATTTTACCCAATAAAAATTTCAGGGGCTTGCTCTGTTTTCCCCTTTCCCCCCATAGAACTCTTTGAGAAAAATTAGCCCACCCGCTGATTGGCAAAAGAAGGCGAGCCCCTTTCCCCCCCCCCCAATCACCGTATTTGAATACCCCCATGGGCAAGTAAAAAACTTTTAGGGGGCCCTTTATCGCCCCCTTCTTGCTCCACTAAAAATAGAGCCTACATATGATTATTTGGTTAATATCTCCCGCCTGGTCTCACCCAAAATCAGCTTTTTTCTGCCTTTTTTCCCTGTTTTTTTTAAACTGTCCCCCCTTTTTTCTTTTTTTTGGGGCCCAACATACTCCATGAGTTTTAAGGGGTTCACTGTCGCTCCTATTCTGTTTGGGTTTGGTTTTTTGGGCCAAACCAATGAGAAGAGCTTACAGAATTTGAATTACTGTTTTTCCCGGCTTTTTACAATATCCCATTCCTGTTTGCACGGTTTGGCGACAAACGTGTTGTTAGGGATTTGTTGATGTTTTTTTATAGAAGGTTTTAGTTTTTTCAGTAATATTTTACACCTAAAAAAAAATTTTTTTTTTTAATCTACTCCTCCCTCACGGAGCTGAGAGCCCGAGATTTCTTCCCCCCGATCCTAATAGACTAAATGGAAAAAAAGTAGCTCGCACTCTGATTGGGGGGGATAGCAACCCCCCTGCTAGCTAACCCAATCGTTTTTTCTGCTTTTTTTACTGTATTTTGAAACTGTCCCCCCTTTCTTGTGTTGGTAAATACTTCTCTAGGTTTAAGGGTCTCGTCACTCTTTTTTGTTTGGTTGGTTTTTATGCGACCAATGGAAGTGCTGACAGAATTTGAATTCTGTTTTTCCCGGGCAATTTTTAATACCCCAATCCTGATTTGCGCGGGTGCGGCGAAAGCGTGTTATTGATTTTATTTTTGTATGTTTATGAAGGTTTTGCTCTTTTAAAAGAAAATGTTTTTTCTTAATAAAACGATTTATTTACAAATACTCCATGCCTCACGGATGAAATTTCAGTGCCCCCCCTTCTCCCTAGATCAATGGGACAAAGTAGATCGGCTCTGATTGGCCGGGTTTTCCCCAAACCCCCGCTAGTTCAAACAATCGCTCTTTTTTTGCTTTTTTTTTGTATTTTTAAAATGTCCCGCCTTTTCATTTGTTGGTCAATCTTTCCTGGTTTTTGGGTCACTTTCGTCCTATTCTGATTGGTGGGTTTATGTCGACCAGTGAGAAGGCTTACGAATTTGAAATTACTGTATTTCCGGCAGTTTTTTAATATCTCAATTTTGATGTTGGCTGTTATTGATTTTTTTTTAGTGATTTTATTTATGTATTTTTTTAGAAAGGGTTTTAGCTTTTTTCGAAATGTTTTACACCTAATAAAAACGAGTTTTTTAAAAATTTTTTATACTCCATGCGCAGGGCAGAGAGCTGTGTACTGTTGTAAAAAGTCGAACTAGAGCCTTTTGCCCCATCACGTTCTCGCTTACTTTGCCCTCCGACTAGGTAGACCCCATTCAAAAAGGTCTGCTGTCGGAGCTGCAATGCGCCCCCACTTTGCCGACCCCCGATCATGCATGCCTCGGGGTATTCGAAAGTGCCACGTCCCCCCAGGGCGCCCCACCGCGCCCCCTTTACGCCCCCTTCATGTTAGGGCATCCGAAAGGGCGAAGCTTGCGCCCAACATCGCATCACTGCATCCACGGGGTTCAATTGGTTGGGCCGCAGTTTGTCAGAAAAACAGGCGCAAAACCCGTTTTATACATGTCACCCAAAATTTTGTAGAGAGCATACACTGTTCTGGCAAATCCATGTAAACACAATGTATGTGAAAATCCCCGTAAAAAACAAGGTCTAAAGAGAAAAAATGTGCGTCCATGAAAACAATTACAAAAAAATAAAGGTTAGTTTTGTAGCTAGCCATTTCACTGTTCTGTGCAGTCAATGTAAATCAGATAAAAGTCATGTATTTTGTTTTTTTGAAAAAGCCATTTACCTTTTTTTGTGCACCCCCTGAAAAAACAATTATAAATCTGAAAGAGGAGGTAAAGGGGTCAATTAAATCTTTTAAGACACTGTATTTTGTCAGGCAGTGGGGAGGAGCGATGTTCTGGTCCCAGGGGGATCAAAGATGTAATCTGCAGAAAATATATTATTTCCCTTCCCCGGGAAAGGGTAGAGGGAAATGTTCTAAAAATTTTCTGTAGGGGGAAAAGGGGTGTAATAATCTGCGGGGATATATCATATATTAATGACATGATAGAGAAGCGAGGGGCCCTGCAGATTGTAGAGGGGGGTTTGGTGTCATTTTCGGGGAAGATATATCACTATGTATAGGGGGAAGGGCAGTTTTGGCGGTGAAAACTGGTCACAAAAAATTGAATCATCAGGAGCTTTGCACCCCGTGTGGGGGGCATGTCGGGCAGCAAAGTAAAGATACTCATCCCTCCATTTAGAATCACTCAGGCTGGGGACGGGGCCCCGGGGGGGACCGGGGAATCCCGGTGGGCCCCCCTGGCCGCGGGGGGCCCCCGGGGGCCCGTGCCTTTCGCCCCGGGGGCCCTTTCCGCGCATGCGGTCCCTGAACCCCCGGGCCCTGCGTCCCGAGCGCAAGGGCCGGGCCGGTAGGGGGACTAATGCCCCCCAAATCCCGGGGCCTGCCCCGGTTTCAGCGGGAACAGGCCCTAGCGCGGGCCGCTCCGCGGGATCTCCCCGGGGCTAAAGACGTGGGCCTTCAGCCTGCCGGGGGCCGGCCCCCTATGCTGACGGGGGCGGCCCCGGGGGGGAAATCCCTCCCCGCCCCGCCTTTTCGGGGCCCGGGGCCGGAGCGGGCCCGGGCCCAAGGGGTAAGTGGCTCTTTTTTGTTTTTTTTTTTTTTTTTTTTTAAACTATCTCAAGGGGGCCCTTTGGTAAAAGGGGGGGCCGGTAAAAAGGGGGGGCCCTGGCTAAAAAGGGGGGGGCCCTGGAAAAAGGGGGGGCCCCTTTGGCTACAAGGGGGCCCTGGTCCCCAAGGGGGGCACGGCTAAAAAGGGGGGGCCCCTGGCTAAAGGGGGCCCCGGGCTAAAAGGGGGGGCCCCCTGGGGGGCCTTAAAGGGGGGGGCCCTGGCTAAAAGGGGGGGGGGCCCCCCTTTGGCCCCCAAAGGGGGGGGGGGGGGGGGGCCCCTGGCAAATAAAGGGGGTCCCTGGCTAAAAAGGGGGGCCCCTGGCTTTTAAAGGGGGTCACTGGCTAAAAGGGGGGCCCCTGGCTACAAGGGGGGGGCCCCGGTAAAAAAGGGGGTCCCTGGTTTAAAAGGGGGGGCCCCTGGTTTTAAAAAGGGGGGCCCCTGGCTACAAGGGGGGCCCGGGCCCCTAAAAGGGGGGGGGCCCCTGGCTAAAAAGGGGTCCCTGGCTAGAAGGGGGGACCTTTGATTTTCGGGGGGGAAAATGCTCCAAGGGTGGGAACCCCTTTTTTGGCAAAACCAAGGGGTTTGGCTAAAAGGGGGGGCCCCTGGCTTTTAAAGGCTTTCCCCCCCTTTCCCCCCCCCCCCCCCCCCCCTTAAAAAAAGGGGGGGGGCCCCTGATACAAGGGGGGAATAAATGGCAAACAAGGGGGGTCTTGGCTAAAAAGGGGGTCCCCTGGTCCCAAGGGGGGCCCTGGTTTTTAAAGGGGGGTTCCCTGGCTATAGAGGGGGTCCCTGGCTAAAAAGAGGGCCGGGCTTTAAAAGGGGGCCCTTTGGCCCTAAAAAGGGGGGTTTCCCCTGGTAAAAGGGGGCCCCCCTGGCTTTTAAAGGGGGGGGGTCCCTGGTATAAAGGGGCTCCTGGCTATAAAGGGGGTCCCCGGGCTAAAAGGGGGGCCCCGGGTTTTAAAAAGGGGGTTTCCCTGGCTATAAAGGGGGCCCCGGGCTTTAAAGGGGGGCCCTGGTTTTTAAAGGGGGCCCCTTGGTAAAAAGGGGGCCCCCGGGGAACAAAGGGGGGCCCCTTGGGTAAAAAGGGGGGCCCCTTGGCTCCCAAGGGGGGCCCCTAAATGAAGGGGGAGGGCCCTGATTTGCAAGGGGGGATCCCTGGCTTACAAGGGGGGACCGGGCTAAAAGGGGGGCCCCCTGGCTATAAGGGGGCCCCGGGGCTAAAAGGGGGGCCCCTGGCAAATAAAGGGGGTTCCTGGTTTTAAAAGGGGGTCCCTGGCTATAAAGAGGGCCCCTGACTACAAGGGGGCCCCTGGCTATAAAGGGGGCCCCTGGCTAAAAAAGGGGGGGCCCCGGGGTTAAAAAAGGGGGCCCCCTGGCTAAAAGGGGGGTCCCTGACTGAAAGGGGGGTGGCCCCCTGCGGGGGGGGGGGTCCCTTGGCTAAAGGGGGGGCCCTTGGCTATAAAGGGGGGGCCCCTGGCACAAGGGGGGCCCTGGTATAAAGGGGGTCCCTGGCTTCAAGGGGCCCCTGGTAAAAGGGGGGGGAACCTGAAAAAACAAGGGGGGCCCTGACAAAAAGGGGGGTCCCCTGGCTACGGGGGGCCGGCTTTTAAAGGGGGGACCGGACTAAAAGGGGGGCCCTGGTAAAAGGGGGGCCCTGGCTAAAAAGGGGGGTTTCCCGGGTTTAAAAAAAGGGGGCCCCGGGCCCTGCAAGGGGAGGGGGGCCCCAGAAAGGGGGGGCCTGACAAACAAGGGGGGTCCCTGGCTTTTAAAAGGGGGTCCCGGTCCCAAGGGGGTCCCTGGCTTTTTTTAAAAGGGGGGTTTCCCGGGCTATAAAGGGGGTCCCTGGCTAAAAGGGGGGCCCCTGGTACAAGGGGGGGAAACCTGACTACAAGGGGGTCCCGGGTTTATAAAGGGGGTCCCTGGCTACAAGGGGTATCCCGGGGCTCCCAAGGGGGGGGTCCCGGGGCATAAAGGGGGCCCCTGGCTAAAAAGGGGGGCCCCTAAACTAAAAGGGGGGGCCCTGGCTAAAAGGGGGGGCCCAGACGGCAAGGGGGGCCCTTGGCAAACAAGGGGGGGCCCTGACTAAAAGGGGGGGGCCTGACTTAAAAGGGGGGGCCCCCCTGACTATAAAAGGGGGCCCCCTGGTAAAGGGGGGTCCCGATTTCAAGGGGGGTTCCCGGGCCCAAAAAAAAGGGGGGCCCCTTGGTTAAAAGGGGGGGCCCCCTTGACTAAAAAAGGGGCCCAAATTAAAAAGGGGCCCCGGGCTATTTTAAGGGGTCCCTGGCTACAAGCGGGTCCCTGGTACCAAAAAGGGGGGCCCTGGCTACAAGGGGCCCCTGACAAAAGGGGGCCCCCTTTTTCTAAAGGGGGCCCCTGGCTAAAAGGGGGGGCCCTGTTTTACAAGGGGGGCCCCCGGTACCAAAAAGGGCCTGATAAAAAGGGGGCCCCTGGCCCCTTACAGGGGGGCCAAAACTACAAAGGGGGGGCCCGGGACTACAATGGGGCCCTGGCTCCCAAAAGGGGCGCTTTGACTCCCTACGGGGGGGCCCTGACTACAAAGGGGGCCCTGGCTACCTAAATATTTAAAGGGGCCCTGCTCCCTCCCACGGGAGCTAAAGGCGGGGGCCCTGACTTCCTGCACATCCTAAAGGAGCCCCCTAACTGCCTGCAACTACCAAAAAAGGGGGCCTTTAAATGCCGGTTAACTACTTCGGGGAACCCCAAAAACCGGGCCTGATCTCCCTTAAAGGGGGGCCCCTTTAATTTCCTCCCAGCTTACCTAACGGGGAAAAAAACCCCTCCCTTTACGGGACTGGGGCCTTGCCTTTTTTTGCCTACCCCTTTGGGGGTCTTTTTTCACCTCCCTGGAAATTTTAATTGAGGGGCAGCAGCCCATTTTGTAGCTTTTCCCCTCCAGAGGGTTAGTCCTTTCCCCCCTTTAAAACCCCTTAGGATACTGGGCCCTTTAAAAGTTATGGTTTGTCCCCGCTTTTCCCACCCCTGGGAAGTTTGTACAGAGGGGGGGAAAATGGGTAAAGAGTTGCAAAAAAATTTGGGGTTTCAAAGATATTTGTGTGTAATTTTGCAGGGATGAGCTGTGGCGGGGAAAGCCCAATGGCGGTGGGGAAAACGGTGCAGAGGAAAAGGGAAAAAGAAAGACTCATGAAAGAAGAGAAGGGACTCTCGATTTGAGTTTTCCGGTGATTTCCTGTTTTCGGGGGTTATTTTATTTTTTTATATTGGATCAGTGCTGTATAAAATGTAATGTGAGGGGCCCTGAGCTGGGGTCTCCCCCTCTAGGTGGTCTCTTTTTATGGCGGGTGTTGTGGTTTTTTCCCTGACTGGTGTCTGCCCTTTTTGTGGTCAATTAGGGGCGGTGCTGTAGGTTATAGTGAGTTTGGGGGTGTTGACCCTATGGGGTTTCTCAAATATGGGGGGGTTTTTGGTTAGGATTTACTGAGCTGGTTCTGATTCATGTGGCCCAATATATGGCGGTTTGCTTTTGGTTTTTACTGAGCGGGTGTCTGATTTTCTTTTGGTCTCTATACGGGGGGTTTTGTAGGTTATATCGGCCCCGGGGTTATAACCCGGTAACATGTGCCCCTGTTTTAAACCCGTGATAGGAGTTACATTTTTATTTTTTGTTTGGTGATTTTTTTTAAAAAGGTAGGGGGGGTTTGTGGGGCCCAAAGGGAAACAGGGGTGGGGGTTTAATGAAAGTGGGGGGAGGGGGATATTGTAGGGGGTTGGAGGGGGATATTTTTATTGAGTGGAGGGGGGATATTATAGTGGGGTGGAGGGGGATATTGTTGTGGTGGAGGGGGGATATTGTATGTGGGTGGGGGGGGGATATTGTATGGGGTGGGGGGGGGGGGTGTTGGGGGTGGGGGGGGAAAAAATTGTATGTGGGCCGGAGGGGGGAAAATTGTATGGGGGTTTGGGGAGGATATTGTATGTGGGCGGGGGGGGAGAAATTGTATGTGGGGGGGGGGGTTTAATTGTATGTGGGGGGTTTTGGGGGGGAATTTTGTGGTGGGTGGGGGTGGTTATTGTATGGGGGCTGGTGGGGGATTTTGGGGATGTGGGTGGAGGGGGAAGGATTTTGTTTGTGGGTGGGGGGGTTATTGTATGTGGGGGGTGGGGGGATATTGTATGTGGGTGGTGGGGATATTGAATGTGGGTGGAGGGGGATATTGTATGTGGGTGGGGGGGGTATTGTATGTGGGTGGAGGGGGATTTTTGGTAGGTGGGTGGAAGGGGGGATATTGTATTGGGCGGAGGGGGTTTTGTATGTGGGTGGGGGGGGATATTGTATTTTGGCGGGGGGGGGATATTGTATGTGGGTGGGGGGGGATACTGTATGTGGGTGGAGGGGATATTGTATGTGGGGGGAGGGGGATACTGTATGTGGGTGGAGGGGTTTTGGGTATGTGGGGGGCGGGGGATATGCATTGGGTGGGGGGGGTTATTGTATGTGGGGGGCGGGGGATATTGTATGTGGGGGGAGGGGATATTGTATGTGGGTGGAAGGGGGGGATTATTGTATGTGGGGTGGAGGGGGATATTTTTATGTGGGTGGGGGGAGGATATTTTTTGGGGGGTGGGGGGGATATTGTATGTGGGTGGAGGGATTTTGTATGTGGGCCCCGGTGGGGGTTTTTGTGGGCCCGGGGGGGGATATTTTATGGGGGCCCGGAGGGGATTTTGGTATGTGGGTGGAGGAGGTTTTGTATGTGGGCGGAGGGGGGGATAGTGTTGGTGGGCGGGGGGGGAATATTATGTGGGGGGGGGGGGATATGGTTGGGGGGGGTGGGGGGATTTTGTTTGTGGGGGAGGGGGATATTGTATTTGGGTGGAGGGGGATATTGTATGTGGGGGAGGGGGATATTGTAGGTGGGGGGGAGGGGGATTTGTATGTGGGGGGGGGGGATTTTGTATGGGGCGGAGGGGGATTTTGTATGTGGGCGGGGGAGATATTGTATGTGGGGGGAAGGGGGAAATTTTTGGGGTGGGCGGAGGGGGATATTGTATGTGGGGGGGGGGGGTTATTTTTTGGGGGTGGGTGGAGGGGGATATTGTATTTTGGGTGGAGGGGGAATTGTATGTGGGTGGAGGGGGTATTGTATGTTGGGGAGGGGGATGTGTTGGGGTGGGGGGGAAATATTGTATGTGGGGGGAGGGGGGATAGTGTTGGGGGTTTGGGGGGGAATTGTATTGGGTGGGGGGGGAAAAATTGTATGCGGGGGGGGGGGGGATATTTTTTGTGGGGGGAGGGGGATATTGTCTGCGGGTGGAGGGGGGGGATATTGTCTGCGGGTGGAGGGGGGATATTGTATGCGGGTGGAGGGGGAATTTGTATGTGGGTGGAGGGGGATTTTGGGTATGCGGGTGGGGGGGAAAATTATTTTTATGTGGGGGGCGGGGGATATTGTATGCGGGTGGAGGGGGATATTGTTTTTGGGGGGGGGGGGGGGTTTTATTTTATTGGGTGGGGGGATATTGTAGTGGGTGGAGGGGGTTATTGTTGTGGGTGGAGGGGGATATTGTATTTTTGGGGGAGGGGAAATTGTTGGGGGTGGGGGGATATTGTAGTGGGGGGGGAAGGGGGAAAAATTTTTATGGGGGTGGGGGGGTTTAGGGGTTGGAGCAAACTTAGCCCTGTGTTTTATGTTTTTAAATGTTAGACGACGGGATATTTTGACTCTCTTGTTTTGTACACACTTCCCGTTTGTTTTGAAACACTGTATTATTTTGGTTTTAAAAGGGGGCTTTTTGTGAGAGGCCGGTAATATTCTCATGTACGTAGGGTGGGCCCCCCCGTTTAAATTTCCCCCTGGGGGCCCCCAGCCCCCCCCCAAGCCCCAAACCTGGAATCCGGGCTTGGCAACCGCGGGAAAATTTGGGTCAAATGCTGTAGCGAGAAAAAACCCTTTAAATTTAAAGCTATAAATTATTTCTTCACAATTTTATATTTTTTTCCCCGGATTTTTCGGGGGGTTGTTGTGGGCAGTTTTGGGAAAGGGGGGCTTTTTTCCACCCTTTTTAAAATGTAACTTTTTCCTTTTCTCTCCCGGGGCCCGGGTTACTCGGGGGCTTGTTTGTTGGGCCCGATTTTGAAAGGGGTTTTTCCTGCCTTTTTCCCGGGGCTGTGATGCAGATATAAATTACAGAGTTTTTGGGACTAAATTTTTCTTAAAAACCCACAGTAATTTTGGTTTAAAAAAATAAAAACAGAAAAACGGGTTTTAAAAACCACTTGTTCCAGGTTGCTCTTTACAACAGATTGACAGATGAACTACTATATAGTTGGTTGAATCCAAAAATGGTTTTTTTAACCTATCCTGTGATGATTTTGGTTTCCTCTCAGGGAAAGGTTATACCAGTCTTTTTTTTTGGCTGGGGACCCAGCACAATAGTGTGTGAAGGCATACATTGAAGTCCATCCTGTTCGTAATGCCATTCCATGTGGTGACCCAGAGCTGGCAGAGGAGAGTATGGGAGTCGTAGTGAAAGCTATGGTGGTGGTGGCTCACACCCCAAATCTCTCACACTACCTTGGAACACTACAGTGAAGAGGGGTCAGCTTGTATAGGGGTAAGTGGTGTTCCTCCATTGTTCCACTGGGACATACTCTGTGGATAAGTCACCCTGTTCTGATGGTGGTTGAGGTGTCCTTGGTGTTGTCAGCAGAATAACAAGATAAAGGAGGCAAAATGGTGCAGTGAAAACAGTTCCTTTACACCACTCTATTTGTTATGCTCATAAATAAGCCTTTCAGGAAAACACTTTACAGTCTATACAAGAAGCCTGTAGCAGAGTGGCACCAAATCTAGAATCCAGTCTTTTTACCTTTTATCTTTCTAACAGGAAACTTCTCTAAGACTAGTTGAGTTGAGCTAGGCTGGAATCTGTTGGACATCAACTGACTGAGGCTTTGTCTCCACTAACTTCCCCCTCATGTACTTCCACTATGTAGGACTCCACTCCAGGTGCTGTCAGGTCTTCTTCCTTCCTAAATGTCTTGGGCCTACTTGTTCTTGCTTGTTACCTAGGCAACTAGAGTGGGGCGCATAGGAATAGACACTGTCTCTGAACTGTAGTCAGCATAAGTCCAGGGCAACACACACTAAGGGCCACATGGATGAACCTGTTTACGTCTAAAACTCACTCTTTTGCCCATAGGTTACTATGGGCAAAAAAGTGAGTTTTAGACCTAACAGGTTCATACATGTGGCCCAAAGTGTAGCAACTGAACAACTAGAGACAAGAAGTCCGCATGGACGGCGGAAAAGATCCAGCACCGTTGGATAAATAAAATAATTTCTTTATGTATCAAATCATTAAAATCAGACACAACAGACAGCGTCAACGCGTTTCGGGTAAGCACCCTTAATCATGACTTAAAAAAACAGAACTCAATAAACATTTTTAAAAGAAATCAAAACCAATGACGTGTCAGAAAAACATTTCATGTGACATGATGCAAATAACATGCGCTTTTTAGAACATATTTAAAAACACAGGCAAAAATGCATGACAGTCTCTTTGAAAAAAAAAAAAAAAAAAAAAAAAAACATGAAGATAAATGTGTGAATAGATGTGAGGAGAGAAAAAAAAATCAAGTTTTTTCTTTTCCTCTCCTCACATCTATTCACACATTTATTCTTCTTTTTTTTTTTTTTTTTTTGCAGGAGACTGTCATGCATGTTTTGCCTGTTTTTCTTTAAATATGTTTAAAAAAAAAACGCATGTTATTTGCATCATGTAACATGATATGTGTTCTAAACACGTCATTGGTTTTGATTTCTTTTTAAATATGTTTATTGAGTGTCTGTTTTTTAAAGTCATGATTAAGGGGCTTACCCGAAACGCGTTGACTCTGTTGTCGTGTCTGGATTTTAATGATTTGATACAATTAAAAAAGATTATTTTTTTTATTTCCAAAAGGTGCTGGATCTTTTCCGCCATCCATGCGGACTTCTTGTTTCTAGTTCACAGGCTGGTGCCTCCCAGCCAGACCCGTGCACCTGCTGGCTGTCCACAATCAATTATTCATTCAGGTGAGCTGGACTTTGTGTGTCTTGGACTGTCAACTGAACAACTGACTAAAAACAAACTCCTGCCTGCTGAGTACCTATATTTATAACTTTTGTCTCTAGTTGTCAGGTAACCACTACTCTGCTTCAGTGCACAACTTATTCCTCGTTGTGCAGGTTTCCTAATTAATATAAGTACATATGTGCATATGATGAAGAATGACAATTGACATCAAGCAATGTCAAAAGCAAATCTTCATTTACTGTATCACTGTGCATACGAGTTTTTATACAAGCTGGTCTTAAGGCGTGGCAATATTTAATAAAAAATATTTATAATTATAATTGGTTACTTTTAATAAATATACTTCTATAATGGGTTACTTTTCATCAAGATATTTCTAAGCAAGTGGTAACCTTTACTTTATCTTCATTTATGTTATTCTACTGATTGTTTTTCTGGAAAAGCATACATTCTGAATAATTTTTTGTTAAAATGTTTGAAAAAAAACAAGAATTCTGAGAAATCTACTAAGATATGAGTACAAGTCAATACATTTCATTTCATTATTTTGTTTTTTCTCCTGCCACCATCCTGACACAATAGTTGTATAGCACATAACAAATAATTGCTTCCATGGGCAATACACTCAGGGGTCCAAATCAGTTTTGGAGTGTACACTCCTGTACACTACACAGTCCTCCACATTTTTTTTTAAGTAGATGGAACAAAAGTCACAAATGTTTATGCAACTGCAGTTGTCAGATGCCTCTTCCTTATATCAGCTTTCAGAAGTGAACAGCTCTGAATGGTGATGTAAGCAGAGGCATGTGACAGCAGAAGCCAATCAGTGGGTACTGCGGTGATGTCCCATTTGAAAGGTAACATCCCATTCAGAAGGTGAACAGAAGACCGGACAAAGCTTGGTCCTGGAACAGAGGTAAGGAGGAAGGTGAGTATAGGTTTTTATATTTTATTTGGCTGCAGTAGCCTATTACTTAATCTTGGTATGAATTGGTGGTTCCTGATCCTGGTTTGATTCTCTGGTCTAATCAACAGAATTGTCAGCTGTCCATGAATTTATACAACAAAATTATGAAAAGTTGTGTCTGAAACTGGTTTTGTAGCTAGAAGAACTTATACCTAACCTTATTCGTTATTATCAGTGCATTAGGCCCCGTTCTGTTTGGGGATTCCATTGCACAGGTGGACCTAAATCCGTTTTAATACAACAAACACCAATAGCACCCGGTGGACCCCATTGACTACAATAGGGTTGTTGGTTTTACGCCCGGTATCTTATTTTAGTGAAAAAAAAGGGAAAAAAAAAAAATCACCTTTTTGGCCGATTTATGTGTCAAAAGCTTCCCCTGTTGCGTCCTTCTGTGTCCTGGGCTCTCCGTGGTGGGCGGTAACAAACATAGAAAAGTCCGGTTGTGTAGGTGCAACTTGACAAGAGTATGCACCGACAAAAAACACCCCGCCCAGAAATTTAATGAGGATAGAAAAAAAAATGGCTTTTTTCTGTCATTTTTAAAATCAGAAAAACGAATACGAAAATCACGCTGCCCCAGCAGACGCGTTTAGGAAAAAAGCCCCCTTTTTCATGTATTCATAAAAGGACACATAACATTTAAAACTAAGACACCAATATAGTGAGTGAATATGGGCCCCGTGACTACAATAAAAAAAAAGGGGGGGGGAAGGAAAGGGGAAAGGGGAAAAAGGGAGGGAGGGGAGGGGGGAGGGGAGAGGAGGAAGATGAAAAAGAGGACGGCATACTGAAAACGAAAATGTGAACAGGGGAACAAATTAAAAATATAACTCACAGAAAAAAGAGATAAAAATAGGAATTAGAAAACCGTTCACAGATCAAAAAAAAAATTCCTAAAAAAAATAAAAATTTTTAGATTGCATTAAAATAATTTATGCTTTGTATATAAAAAAGGCCCCACACATATAGCCATATCAAATATGCAATTTTTAGTATAAAGTACCCGGTGTATATCAGACCTAAATACAAAAAACAAGTGGACAATGTCTAGCTAATACAGCAAAAAAGCATTGTCCAAAAAACCCATTAGAGGGAGTGTGCCCCTATAAGAGGAGGAAAATGGGTCAAAAATGTGGGCAAAAACTCACGGTTCTGAAGACCTTGTCACAGTTAGACTCCGTTGCCCCCATTGGACCCAGTCTATACCAATATAAAATAGAAAAAGCACTATCACAATACTAGTCCTATCCAGATAGAGAACTCGCCCTCGAAAAGGGCGTCCCCACCTATCGGCGAACTCCACCCTAATTACCTAAATTATACAGTTTACTTACATAAAGAACACAGAGATTAGTCCGACGCGTTTCCCCAAGTTTGGTATCTATCACGGGGATAATTAATTTTAAATCTGTGATGAGTGATGTGATGATGATGATGATGGTCCAAGTGATGGCATGATGAGGCCATAAGTAAGTGCCAGAACAGTATTCACTTATTTACCACCCCTATTAAACAAATAACTCAACTCAGCTAGATCCAATGGCCACTTTACTCACAATGATAACAGGAGCTAAGTCCTTGCACCATGCTCAATAGCAAAACAAAGACGGCGCAACACCACATGTTCCGCGCGGCTCCCGTTCGGCGCAAACGAGAGAGATGAGCAAACGGGAAGGAAAAGTGGAAAACGGAAGTAAATTCACAGCTCAGTGCGACCAAATAGAACTAGACTGGCGAAACGAGTAGTTGAAACCGGAGTACGCGCCCGGGTTCCCGCCGCGCAAATAGCAAAACAGTGCACACGCGCCCCATAGACAAGGGCGCACTCGAGGGTCCGCCCCCAAACTATACAGATAATACGTTGGACACCAATGCATAAAGGTGACTCCAGTAACAGGAGGCTTAATCATTCAACCGAATCAATAATCGAGTACACACGGTTACGTTAAATAATCCAATGGATATAAACTACCAATAGTAAGGCTAGTAAATAAAAGTGTAATGGGCAGTAAGACAAAAAGATATAGAAATATTATATAACTCTGACTAGTATTGTTAATAAAGAGACTATACCCAAACACATGGTATGATATTCTCAACTGATTACCCTGACATCAACTGAATCCGAGAAGAAAAAGGACCAAAAAGATAACAAAACAAAAATAAAAACATGAAATTATGGAAGTAATATTATAAATACAGCCAAATTGCAGGTTTTCGTTTCTAAGGACAATCAGGGGTGCGTAGTATGTAATCTAAAATCCAACTCCGGTTTCTTTTTTAAGCAGTCTTGTATCCAATCACCCATCTCGAGGGTGATTTCCTCACGACCTCAATGATTGAAATCTTTCAGGTGTGTTGGATCCATTATTATGACATTCACATAACATTGTCGAGCTATCTGGAATTGTATTCTCTTCTATGCTAATGTCCCCTAGATGCTGCCAACTCAGTCTTCTAATTGTCTCTTAGTCTTTCACAACATAATTCCTAATGGGCAAGTACTCTGCATAAAATAAATGACTCCTTCACTCCTTAGGCCCCGTTGTCACCGGCATTCTTCCCGACGGATTTGTGCGCACGTATGAGCGCACAAATCCGCCAGTTGAATAAGGGGCGGGACGGGGGCGGGGCCGGATCGCAGGCGAGGCAGCAGCAGCTCGACGGCCACAATAGACGAATGCATTGTATTACGGCACGATGTCCGCGCCGTTAAATAATGTGAATGTACTCTTGTCCCATGCGGACGGATTGACAGGAGCCAGAGGAAGGAGCGACGGAATCCAAATGTTCCTTCTATGAGGCAGTGGATTACCGTATTGCTCCGACGGTCAATTGGCGCGTATTAAGCGCAAATCCGCGCGCGGAGTAATACGGCGCCATCTTGTCGGCCAAATAAGCCGTAGTGATACACGTGACTTACACGTTGGGAAAAATCTCTCTTCAACAAATGTCCCAACGGATATTGATTAAAATCAGTGGAAATTCTTGGGAATACCATGATAATAAATAGACATGATACAACACTGTTGTCCACCCAACCTCCGCAAAACGGTTACCTAATGTTGTTCCGATCCCAACCAGTGGTCCATGGTTTTTTTTAGGTGGAGTATTAAACTAATGCCACCAGTCTATCCCCTCAATGATCTTCCTTTCCTGAATTGTAATCTGAGGTAAAATCACGGCCCGAGGTACATCTTTTAAATCATGATATGACCTCAAGTTACCCCCTAGATATCTAGAAATACAAGTCTCTTGCCTATTTCGTGGCCAAGCTGATCAAAGTTTGCCACGATCCCGCTCATAGTTTGATTTGTGGGGGTATACTTGCCTGTTCTGTCCACACACCAATTGAGCAGTCATCGTTCTGATCAACTTTCAAGTGCCTTGACAAAATGACTCATCAATGCTATTTCGGGATAACCCCGATCCACAAACCGTTTTTTTAATGGGTCCTTGATTGGAACACAAATAGTCTCACTTTCCTGGAGCTGTTTCTCCGAACTCGGAGAAACCTGCCCTTTTGGTATACCCATTTTTAAGGGTCTCTAGGATGGTAACTATCCCACCGGAGGAGACTATTAGTTGCGGTTGTCCTTCTGAGGTTTTTGTATGTAGATTGCGCCATCCGCTCCCCAGATTTTTCTTTAATGATATAATAGATCCAAAAAAAGGAAGGCACCACGTCATCAATTAGCTCTGAGTGAATTTCATGCCAAAATTATTAATATTAGACTTCTCACAAGTCATCAAACGGCCTCTGTCGTCCCATTCCACAAAATTAGGATATCGTCAATATACCTACCCCAAAAACAGGATTTTATCGGTATGCGGGCCTAGGTCATTGTCACTAAACACAATGGTAGCCTTCCCACCAGCCCTGGAATAATTTTTGCGGTACGAGGGAGCACACGGGCCTCCCTAAACATAGCAGTACCCCTGAGCTGGTGGTAGATTCTTACATTAAATATATGACAAAAATTGTGTTCAAGGACGAATTCGAAAGCAGCTGACTTCTTAGGACAAGTTGATTATGCTCTCTAAGTCGTATACCCCCTAATAGACTATGGGAAATACTCTACAGTCACGAACCCCACAATCATGCGGGGGATGATGCTATAGAGAGCCTATACTTCAATGGAGGCGAGCTTAGTGTGTCACCAACTGTCAGTCCGTCCCAATCTTCTCAACACATATAAGGAATTTCTCCCAGTGTCCTTGAAGGGTATTACGGCAAAAGACCATACACAAAATTCTTTCAGGATGTTTCAATATATATGCTCGAACATTATCGAGACATGGATCCTCCCACAACACCTGTCACTATTGATGCACACCATAAGGAGTTCCTTTTAATGGAGTATACCCTTATGTTATCTTTGGTAGGACATAAAAACAAAGGGAATTACCGGATGTTTTAGGTATCATTAATATTTACTCTTCATTTTGCTGCGAATCAACCCTCTGTCAAGGGCCTGTATAAAAATTTCTTCTAGCTCTGACAGAAGGAAGGTGTCAGGATCACATGTGAGAATAGAAATAGCATGAGCGATCCTTCAACAATATCGCTCATATACTAATATACTTAGAATTGATAAAACTACTAGATTCACCCCTTAGCACGATGGCTTACAGATAATGCTGTCATCATTTTTCCAGATCTCTGAAGTAGCTTAAGATGGGGAATACGTAAGACTTATGTATAGTGTAACCACTACTCAATTTATCAACAGTACCTGATGAAAGTTTTAAAAAAACATGTTCAATCTCTGCGACTTTGTATAGCTGGAGGCATACGTATTTCTTTACGGTCTCAAGATGTGTCATGTCCAGTCTTCCATTGTCAGATAAAACTCGAATAATAGTATCTTAATGGTCAGGCAAATCCGGGAAATCAACCCCCCAATGCTTTGCCTTAGGAGCCCCCGATTTTAAAAAAATTTTATGCCCCTTGGATGCAAAAAAAGATAAATTTCCCTTTTACCCAATAAAAAAAGGATAAACCTAACAGATGGAACAAAATTGAGCCCTTTTGCCAACACCGAAATTTCCAACTCTGTAATGATCAATTTTAAAAGATTTAATTGACGGGAGTCATTTATTTCTTTTGTCTCCGCTCCCCTCGGGACATTCCTCTCTGTTCCTCTAAAAAAAATGCAAAAGGAGGAGGGAGCCCCCATAATAACCTCGTGTGGATGATTCCATTTTCCCTCTCCCTTTTGGTCTTCCTCCCTTGTTTTTGTTACCTGGATATAGTTTTGGAAAAAATAAATTCTAAAAGAAGAAATATTATCGTCCTCCTTGTATCTTTAGTTCTATCATAAAAAAAGGAATAGGCCTTTTTATCTTTGAATTCCTGTAGGTTTTTATATATTGTTTGTTTTTTTCTATTTTTTGAGCACTTTGATATTTTTCAATATTGCTCTGAAGTATTTTTTCAGCCTACCAAAAGTCGGGGCGGTTTTTAAATTTGAGGGGTTTGATCAATTTTTTCTGCATTTTTTGGTTGAAATTTTTAAAGGGGTTTTCTTCCTCTAAAAAAAAACTGCACAAAGTTGGAGTCTCAGCGCTCTTTTTCCCATTTAGTAAAAAAGCACCAAACCCCATCTAGCAACTGGTAAAATATTCCCCCCAAGTCCTTAGGGGGCGTGTTCCGAAAATTTGCCTCCAGAGACTGAGTCTCCCACCAGGGTCTAATGTTAACTTTTTGTATCAACAATTCTTTAAAAAGATACTTTGATATCAATAGTGCTATCGAAAATTAAATTAATAAATATAAAATAAATATGTTTTAAAATTTAAACCTGCTGTTGTTCTGGTGCCTAATTTTAAAAACCAATAAGCTCTCTAAGTTGACCTTTTTTAGCCATTTTCCCCTCTGGGGGTTCCTCCCCTAATTAATGCCCCTAAAATTTAAAACTTCTGTGTTTCCCTCGTGATATTCTATAAAATGTTTGGCAGCCCGGGCATCTGTCCCTGTCGTTTAGTTTCTGCTTATGTTCTGATATGCGAGTTTTTTTTTTCTAATGGCTGCCAACATATTTTTATTGCACAAATTTGCATTTATAAAAATCCGCTGAGGCTTTTACAATTTAAGAATTTCTTGATCCCGGGAAAAAAGATGGTATCATCTGCACTACTAAAAAAATAGTATTTTTGATGCTAAATTTGCAAACATTTCAGCGGGTACCCCCGCATTTTAGAAAAACCCCCTTTTGGAAACAGGTTTTTGAGGGGGGTAGAGATTTTCAAGGTGTGGGAGAAAAAATATTGCCAATGGTATGGTTTTTTTGGGAAAACAAAAATACCCCCCTTATCAATAATATTGGACAATGTGGTATCTTGGCGTAAGATGTTTACATTTTTAAGAAAAATGGATTTGATTTCTCCAAAATTTCTGCTGTATTGGTACTGAATACAATTTTCTTTGAAATATCAGTAATCCCTGTTTTGTTACTTTTTGTAGAAGTTGTGACTGAGTTTTATTGCTTATTTTCTCTTGGTTTTGATCAGATTGCGCTTGCAGTAACCCCTATTTAAGAGCCTTTGATCTATAATTTTTTCGCTCGAGGCATAAGCCTCTTCTGTAGTGCAAATTCTTTTGGCTCTTAAGTACTCGCCATAAGGTATGGCATTTATAGTACTGCATGAATGACAGCTGTTGGCTTTTAAAATAGAGTTACCTGTGCTAGGTTTTCTATAAAGGGTGGTGGAAATTTTTCCCGTTTGTACGTGTCCCTCCAAAAAAAATGTCTAAGAAAGGAATACCTAATTTGTGCCAAGTGCCTGTAAACCGTAAGTTGTAGGGATTGGAATTGGCATAATCAATGAAGGGCTGTATGAGCGCTACATCGCGACCCCAGATGATCAAGAGGTCGTCAATGTAGCCCCCCTCCCATATGTTCCCCCCCAAAAAGGGGATTATGATGAGGGGAAAAATAAACGTTTTTTTCCCACCAAGCCATGGAAAATATTCGTTTTAAAGGGGGGGGAAAGGAAAAGAAAGCCCCCATAGGAGCCCCCATTAGTGAAGGTAAAAAAAAACACCCGGGAAATTTTTTAAAGTATTTGGGTTGTGTAAAAAATAATAAATTTAAAAGTTTAAAATAAAAACTCCGTAAGCCCCCCGAATATGGGGTTTTATGTTTTGAAAAAGTACGCAGGGGTTTCCCAAAATGCTTTATGATGTGGGATGCTAGAATAAAAAACGGGGCCAGTCAGAGTGATCCAAGTTTTTAATTTTTCCCCTCCCCCCAATTTATTAGTCAAAGTTTAATTTACAAAACTTTAGTGCCCCTTGATATAACTCGGGGGTTTTTTTTAACTTTGGGGTGGTTGAAAAATCTTTTTTCAAAAAAAAACCACTTAATTTTTTCCCCCAGGGAATTTTTTACGGGGCTATAATGGGTTTCTAAAATTTGGGGGGGGAAGGGTTTTTTTTGGGGTTTTGGGGGCACCATAAAAAATGGGTTTTAACCTTGGTTGTTGCAAAAAAAAGGTTTTTTTTTTTGTTTTTCGTAATACCCCCCAAAAAGGTGCCCCCCTCCCCCAAATTTTACTTTTTTCTAATTTTTTTTTGTAAGATGGGGGTTTGGGGAATCGTTTTTTAAAACCCTGCGGTAGTGGTCGGGGCCCACTAAAGAAATTTTTTTTAGCTTGCTTTGATGTATAGAATTTGTGTCCTGCTCCCCGGGGGGCCCCCCTTTGTCTGCCCTTTTTGGGGGGTTTGGGGAATGTTTTTGTTTTTTGGATTTCCCTTTAAGGGCTTTAATTGGGGGCCCATTTTGGGTTTGTTTTTGGGGTTTGTTTTTTTTTGGACTTTTTATCTTTTAATTTTTTTTTTCTTTGAAAGGGGTTATTTGGTCCTCTCCTTGGTCTTTTAAAAAAATTTAAAAGTGAAGGGGCCCTTTGGATTTTAAGGGGAAAAAAAAAGCTTAGGGTTTGGGGCCCTTTTAAGTATTTTGTATTTTTGATTGACCAATATTGGTGTGAGGGTTAATATGGGTGTTCTCCTCACAAATTTTGCTGTAAGGGCCAATTGGGCATGTTGTTCCTAAAAAAGGGCCAAATTTTTGTAAAATTCCCTTTTTGGGTTTATGGGTACCCCTTTACTTTTTTGGGTCTGCTGGTTCCTGTAAAGGAAAAAAAGGGGATTCTTTTTGCATTATCAAAATGACTTTTAACCCCGTGAGCAGTCTGGTAAATTTTTTGTTAACAAAAAAGATGAATGGAACGATAAAGTAAGAGGTAGGTGAATTTTTAAGGGTCCTTTTTTCTAATTTTTTCCAGTGGGGACTAGTGAGAAAAGGCCCGGAAATTTGGGGAACCCCACTAAGGTGTGTTTTTAAAATATTCTTTTAAAGGGCCCGTTTTTTTGTGCATAAGGTCGGGGTCGTTTTCCCTTATAATTTGATTTTTTTTTTCTCTTTTTTTTTTGGGGTTTCCCCGTTTTTTCCCTGTTTTTTTGTGGGGATGGGGTAGATTGTTCCTGAATTTTCTTTTCAAGCTCCAAAGTTTTGGGAAGTCTGTGTTTTTTTCTATCCCCACTTATAAAAATATGAAAAAAAAAATTTTTAAACCAAGGGGAAATGGGAATAAAAAAAAGCCCCTTCTTTTGATTCCCCAGGGAAAATTTTTCCCTTGTGAAAAAAGGGAAAATGCATTTTATCGGATTGCTTTTTTAAAAATTTTAAAAAATTAATCAAAAGAGAAGAATCCACAAAAAGGGAAAAGAAATAGAAGTGAAAGGGTCAGGAGGGGGGAGAAAAAAGCAAAATGCTTTTTAAAAGCCTGCCTGATTTGATAGATTGAAAATTTAAAATTAAAAGAAAATTTAACAAATTAGAAAAACTCTTTTTTTGGATAATAAAAAAAAGAAATTTTTAAAGCGAGATTTGAAGATTAAAAAAAGAACAAAATCTATATTTGGGAAATTTCCCAGAAAAAAGCATTTTAAAACCCCAAGATCCATTCTAAAGAGGAGATGGGGAAAACAAAACAAAAAAAAAACAAAACAGATCAGGGGTTTTTAGACTTAGACAACAGCGTTAGAAAAACCAACACAGACTCGGGACACTTCGGGCTTGACAAAAAAGGGCGGGTTGAAAAAATCTAAAACCCAAATCCCCCCCAAAAAAACAGGAAAAAAAAAACGGGGAGGGACCAAAAAAAAACAAAAAAAAGAAAAAAATTTTTCCAAATTTTTAAGGAAATCGACCCAGCCCCTTATGCCCCAAAAAAAAAGGACTTACAGGAAAATAGTTAAAAAGCCCAAAACCCTTTTAGGGGTTTGCTAAAATTTCCAAACATTATTTCACTGGGTCCCCCCAAGCTAAAAAATATTAAAAACCCAAGGAAAATTTAAAACTATGCACCAAACCTCTGACTTTGATTTTTTCCCAAAACGTTTTGGGGATTTTAAAACCAAATTTCCCACCGGATGCCCCAGGTTTTTAAAATGTCATTTTGATAATGCAAAATAAAACCTTTTTCCCCTTCACGGGAAAACCAGAAAGCCCAACCCAGTTGGGTTTCCCCATTTTCCATAATGAATATAAAAATTTGGGCCTTTTTAAGGAACAAAAGGGCCCTAAGGGGTTTTACAGCAATTTAAAGTGGGGAACCCCCTTTTTATTAAACCCTAAACCCCAAACCCATGGGTTTCAACCCTTAATTACAAATACTATTTTCCAAAACCCTTTAGTTTTTACCCCTTAAAAATTTCCAAGGTCCCCGGCACTTAAAATTTTTTTAAAGGCCCCGGGAAAGGGGGCCCTAGAAACCCTTACAAAGAAAAAAAAACCCTTTAGAGAAAAAATTTGCCCAAAAAAAAGAACAAATAAAAAAAATTTAACCCTTTCCTGGGTCCCAAAATTTAAAAAGCCCTTTTAAAGGGGGAACTCCAAACACAAAAAAATTCAAAACCAAAAAAAAGGGGCCCGGGGCCCGGGGGGGGGCCCAGGGTTTTATTTAGGGGACCCCAAAAATATACTTCATGCAGGCTAAACTTTTACTAAAGTGCCCACGACCGTACCACAGGTTAAAAGGGGACGTTTCCTACCCCAAATTAAAAAAAAAACTTAGGGGGAAAGTATTGGGGGGGGGGTCCCCCTTGGGGGGTTATTATGAAAAACAAAAAAAACCTTTTGGGCCCACAACCCTGGTTCCCATCATTTTTTTATGGTGTTTCCAAAAAGTTTCCAAACAAAACCCCTTCCCCCCAGTTTTGGGGAGCCCTATTATGGGCCAGTAAAAAAAATTTTTTCCTTGGGGGGAAAGTTTAAAATTTTGTTTTGTTGAAAAAATATTTACAACCCATTGTTCAAAAACCCCCGAGTTATTTTCAAGGCCCAATATGTCTGTCCCTTTAAAAAACTATGTTTAATATTGGTGGGGGGAAAAATTTTATCCCTTGGATCACTCTGGGCCGGGGGCCAAGTCTTTTATTTTTGAATCCCACATCATTTTAGCTTTGGGAAGCCCTGGTACTTTCTAAAAACTTAAAACCACTTATTCGGGGGGTTTACAGGAGTTCTTTTTTTATCTTTATTGATTATTTGTTATAAAAAAAAAATATTTTTAAAATTTCCCTGGTTTGTTTTTTCCCTTTTCGGGAAATTTGGGGGGCTTCTATGGGGCTACTTTCCCCCCCCACTTTAGCGAATATTGTCAGGGCCCTTGGGTGGGAAAAACGGTGTCATTTCCCCATCTTCATAATCCTTTTTTTTGGGGGGATAATTTGGTAGGGGGCCGCTACATCGACGGGGCCTTTTTGATCTTTTTGGGGGGCGCGGAGTGTTGGGGTTTTTACAGCCTTTCATTGATTATTTCAATTTTAATCCCTACAAATGCCCGGGTTTTCAGGCAAATTTGGGACAAAATTTGGGATTTCCCCTTTTTTAGACATTTTTTTTTTAGGGCAAAGTTTTCAAAACGGGGGGAAATATTTCCCCCCCTTTATAGAAAAAAATAGCCCAAAGGGAACTCTATTTTTTAAAAACCAACAGCTGTCATTCAAGCCCCAAAACCCATAAAGCCTTTTTTTTATGGCGGGTACTTAAGAAGCCCCAAAAAGGAAAATTTTCACTTTCAGAAGAGGTTTTTTGGCCCCGAGTGAAAAAAAAATTTTAAAACCAAAGGTTTCCTTTAAAATGGGGGGTTTCTGGGAAGAAAGATTGATCAAAAAAACCCAAAAAGTAAAAAAAAAAGGGAATTTTAAAAACCCAAAACAAACTTTACAAAAAGAAACTAAACAGGGGAGTTTTGAAATTTTTAAAGAAAATTGTTTTCAGCACCCAAAAACCCGGGAGGGAAAAAATATTTGAGGGAAATTTAAAAACCATTTTTCTTTAAAAAAGTTTAAATTTTTCCTTTTGCCAAAAATTAAACCCATTTGGGCCTTTTTCATTGATTAATTTGGGGGGTTTTTGTTTCCCAAAAAAAACCCCCCTAAAATTGGCCAAAATTTTTTTTCTCCCCAAATAACCCCCGAAATTTTTTTTCCCCTCAAAAAAATGGTAGTTCAAACGGGGGTTTCTAACAAATGCGGGGGGGTACCCCCTGTTAAAGTTTTGCAAATTTAGCATTAAAAAAAACTATTTTTGTAGTGCAGGGGTGATATCATAATTTTCCCATCTAAAAAAATTTTTAAAAAATTTTAAAAGCCACCCTTTCTGTGTACATTATGAAAGTTAAAAATTGTGTAAAAATGGAAAAAATGTTTGGCAGCACCAAAAGAAAAAAAAAAAAAACTGCATTTCAGGGAAAATTTTGCGGGGGGCATCAATTTAAAAGAGGGGGCAAAATTTTTCCGGGTTTTCCCGCCAAACACTTTTTTAGAATTTCTTTAGGGAAATTTCAGCAAAATTTTTTAAATTTTATGGCATTGAATTAGTGGAGGAAACCCCCCGAGGGGGGGGGATTGGCTTTAAAAAAGGTCGGGCTTAGAGGGCTTTTTTGGATTTTTAAAAAAATAGGGGACCAGAACAAACCCGCAGGTTTAAAAAATTTTAAAAAAAGGGTTTATTGTATATTTATTAAAATTGGGTTTTTTCCCGCGGGTTAAAATGTTTTCGTTTTTTTATGTATGCCGGCCTTCCCACAAACTTTTTCCTCTTTTTTCCCCCCCCCTTTTCCCCCCTCCCCCCCCTTTCCCCTTTCCCCCTTTTTTCCCCCCCCCCTTTTTTTAGTTGGGAGTCAAGTGTTATATTCATCAAATATGGGTTGGGGGGAATTTTTATGTTTTAAATGTTATGTGTTTTTTCCTTAGTTTAATTTGCAGTGAAAAAAAGGGGGTTTCCTGCCCCCAAACGCGTCTGCTGTTTTGGGGAAGGGGATTTTTTTGTATGTCCCTTTTTGCTGGGTTTTTTTTATGGGAAAAAATTAAAAACGCTTTTTTTTTTCTATTTTAATTTAATTCTGGGCTTTGGGTGCTTTTTTTAAATGAAAACGTTGTCAAATTTTCACCCGACCCCCCCCGGACTCCTTTTTTTGTATGCACTGGGTTTGCCCGGGACATAGATTTAGGGTGTGTTTTGCCTGAGATGTGGGGAAATTTTTTTTAAAAAGAGCAATTTAAAAGAAGGGTTTTAACCCTATTAGATGTGGGCTGTCTGAAAAATGGGGTGGGTGAACGCGTTTTTTTTTTTTAAAACAAAGCAAAAAGCATAAAACTAAGGGGAACAAAAAAAAAGTCAAATGTCCGGGAAACCCTTTAAAGGGTGTTACTGATACAAATGGGACCGACTACCTGACAAGGCCCTTTTTCCCGAAAGGTATAAAATTTGGCGTCGCATTTCCCCTGGGTGCTAGGTGGGGAAAAGCGGTTTCCTGCTTGGTTTTCTGACATGGTTTTTAGCTTGCTTTGGGTGCCTTTTGCAAACTAAAAATTTTGGGTTGGGGTTTTCCCGGAACGGGTATTTTTTTTGGGGGGGTTTTTTTAGGGGGGGCGTTCCCCCGGGTTTCCCGGACGAGTTTTTTGGGAGGCTTCTGGAGGCCTATTAAAAATGTTAATGTTTATCTTTGGAAACCTATTGTCCAGTATCCAAGCGCAGTTAACCTTTTTCCCCTACCAGACCCCTTTGGGTTTCAAGCTCCTCTCCAGTCTGGGTGAATCTGAGCCCTCTTAGCTCCACAAACCTCAGGTAACCAAACACACCCCCTGATCACCTGGAGTAACAGGCTTTTAGTAGGCCTCAAGAAACCTTCCAAAAGCCTGTCCTAGAACTTGGGAATGGCCTCCCCCCAAAACTTAAAGTTTCCGGGGAAAACAAAACCAAAAATTTTGCCACAAAACAGCTATGCTAGCTACACATGTCAGCAACCAAGTAGGTGACCTGCTGTAGTCCACCTAGTGGCAGAGACATGCGAATGCCTATATAGAGAAGCTTTCCCTGAACGGCTATAGTGTTGGGTGAGAGGCTGTTGCCACATTCCAGGACAAGCTTTTGCCAGGTTTCTGGAGGCCTATTAAAAGCCTGTTACTCCAGGTGATCAGGGGGTGTGTTTGGTTACCTGAGGTTTGTGGAGCTAAGAGGGCTGTGATTCACCCATGTGGAGAGAGTTGAAAACCAAAAGGAGTCTATGGAAAAAATAGTAGTAATGCCATTTGTGAGTGGCATAAATTCGATCACGTTAGACAGGGTTCTCTGCCTAAATGTGTATTTAGTGGCCAGACGGCTCAGGCTTTGGTTTAGGTTTTGTTTTCTGTAACCTGCTTCACCAATAAAGCTGGCTTAGGCCAGTTTCAAAATACCATGTGGTCCGAGTGACATGTGAGCTATAACCACCCTACCAGGAGCATAGCTACAGGGGGTGCAGCGGTAGAAGTCTGAGGGGGCCCAAAAGTCCTTCTGCCACATCAGGAGATACCAGCATTGTAAATGGTGCATGGTAACTGGGGGGCCCAAGAGCTGGAAGGCCCAAGACCTCTGCGTCCTACTGTGATTCCAAAAGTAAACTAAAGTGACCCCTTGATTTCCAAAAATTTGCGACTGGAAGAGGAAAATTTCAATATTTTATATTTTATATATTTTATATAATATATATATATATATTTATATATTATATATTTTTTATTTTTATTATTATATATTTTATATATATATTTTATATATTAATTATATGGTTTGGTTATATCCTCAGTTGTGGCCCAGTGTCTTCAAAGGTTTGGAGGTGACTGTAAGGGATGTTACTTTCAGTAGGGGGGCCCAGAGACCTGCTTTTTTATTTGAACAGTGTTGTCATATTTAACATATACATATATAAATAACTTTTAATATATATATTATATAATATATATATTATATATATATTATATATACACTCACGGCCCCTTTATTAGGGGACACCTGTCCAATGTCGTTAAATTAATTTCTAAACAGCCAATCACATGGGGCATAGTGCATTTAGGCTGTAGACTTGGTAAGCAATCCCCTTGCATTTTAAAAAACCCGGCATCAGTATGGGGAAAAAAGGTGTTTTGAGTCCCTTTGAACGTGGCATGGTTGTTGGTGCCAGAAGGGTGGTTTGAGTTTTTCAGAAACTGTGATCTCCTGGATTTTCAGCAACCACTCTAGGGTTTACAGAAAATGGTCGAAAAAGAAAAAAAACATCCATGGGGCGGCAGTCCTGTGGGGGAAAATGCCTTGTTGTTGCCAGGGAAAAAGGAGAAGGGCAGGACTGGTTCGACTGATAGAAAGGAAAACAGGACTCAAATACCACCCTTTTACAACCAAGGTAGGCAAAAGAGCATCTTGAACGCACAGTACGGCGAACTTGGGGCAGATGGGCTAACGCAAAGGGGACCACACGGGTGCCACCCCTTTTCCCGCTAAAAAAGGAAACTGAGGCCCAATTTGCCCAAGCTCATCGAATTGGACAGTAGAAGTTTGGAAAAAAAACGTTCCCGGGGTTTGATGAGTTCGATTTCTGCTGCAAACATTGGAGGTTTGGGTAAAATTTTTGGCTTTCAAAAACTTTGAAAGATGGATCCTTTCCTCCCTTTTTATCAACGGTTAGGCTGGTGGTGGGGGGTGCTTGGTTGGGGGGAATATTTTTTTGGGGCATTTTTGGGCCCTTGGTACCAATTGAGCATCGTTGCAAAAAACCCCTTTTTGAATTATGCCCCAAGAATTTTTGGCAGTTCTGAAGGCAAAAGGGGGTCCCAACCTTTTCTAGATGGTGTACCTAATAAAGTGGCCCGGGGGTGTATATTTATTATATTATTTATATATTTTTAATATATATATATATATAATTTAAAAATATAAAAAATTTTTGCATCTCCGGTATTTGTCCTCTGCAGTGGGGATGCAGCCTAAGGGTTTGGAAGTGACTGTAAGGGATGCTACTCTCAGTAGGTGGCACCAGAGACCTAGCTCTTTTTATTAGAACAGATGTTGTACATATATACTGTATATGTTATTTATATATGTATATGTTAAATATGTACAACATCTGTTCTAATAAAAAGAGCGTCCCCACTGCAGAGGAAAAATACCGGTCTGTTTAGCCGGCCGGTATCTGTCCGGTTTTGCGGCCGTCCCAACGGCCGCGGGGGGCGGATTTTCTCCGTGATGAGCGGAAAAAAGCCCTTCACATTCATTTGCACATATTCCATCCGAAAACCAGACGAAAAGAATGTGGGCGGAATCCCTTGCGGGCGGCCCGCGGGGCGGAAAAACCGGGGACGGAAAACCCCTTTGCGGGGGGGATGCGCACGGGTTTTCCATAGGGCACCATCGTGCTTTTTTGGCCGGTTTTTAGGCGGCGAAAAAACCGCAAAACCCGGCTGAAAAACCGGCCAAAAACCCGTGCCGTGGGGACATGCCCTTAAAGAGCACCTAGCTCTTTTTATTAGAAGAGATGTTATAATAAATATTATATTTTATATATTTTTTATAATATATATATTGTTATTTTATTTTTTTGTATATGTAAAATATATATAACATCTGTTCTAATAAAAAGAGCTAGGTCTCTGGTGCCACCTACTGAAAGTAGCGTCCCTTACAGTCACTTCCAAAGAGCTTAATGAGCACTGAGTCACGACTGAGGATATAAGCCGAATCATACCGTGTTTCCCCGAAAGTAAGAAGGTCTTACATTCTTTTTACCCCCAAAAGTCCCTTTTGTCTTACTTTCGGGGGATTTTATATAGGTCAGGTAAGGGCCGCTGTAGGCAGGTATAGGGCCCGCTGTAGACAGGTTAGGGCCAGCTGTAGACAGGTATAGGGCCGGCTGTAGGCGGTTAGGGCCGGCTGTAGGCAGGTAAGGGCGGGGTGTAGGGTATAGGGCCCGTGTAGGGGTATTTGGGCCAGTGTAGACAGGTATGGGCCAGCTGTAGGAGGTATAGGGGCAGTGTAGAAGGTTAGGGGCCCGGGTAGACAGGTATGGGCCAGTGTAGACAGGTATGGGCCAGCTGTAGGCAGGTATAGGGCCAGCTGTAGGACAGGTATTGGGCCCCCCTGTAGGAGGTATGGGCCGGTGTAGGGCGGTTTAGGGCCCGGTGTAGTCAGGGTATAGGGCCAGCTGTAGGAGGTATAGGGCCAGCTGTAGGAGGGATAGGGCCCCGCTGTAGAAGGTTAGGGCCAGCTGTAGGCAGGGGGTAGGGGCCAGCTTTTAGGCAGGTATGGGCCAGCTGTAGACAGGTTTTAGGGCCGTGTAGGCAGGGGTTTGGGCCAGCTGAGGCAGGTATAGGGCAGCGTGGCGGTATGGGCCGCTGTGAAGGGATAGGGCCAGCTGTAGGAGGTATATGGGCCAGCTGTAGACAGGTATAGGGCCGCTGTAGGCAGGTATAGGGGGGCCGCTGTAGGAGGTATGGGGCCGCTGTGGCAGGTATAGGGCCAGCGTAGACAGGTATAGGCCAGCTGTAGGCAGGTATAGGGCCGCTGTAGACAGGTATAGGGCCCGTGTAGGAGGTATATGGGCCAGCTGTGCCGGTATAGGGCCCCCTGTAGGCAGGTATAGGGCCAGTGTAGGGAGGTATAGGGCCAGCTGTGACAGGTATAGGGCCAGCTGTAGGCGGTATATGGGCCGCTGTAGACAGGTATGGGGCCCGCTGTAGACAGGTATATGGGCCCGCTGTAGGCAGTATAGGGCCAGCTGTTGACAGGTATGGGCCCGCTGTAGGCAGGTATAGGGCCATGTTGCAGGTATAGGGCCAGCTGTAGGAGGGTTTGGGCCCCGCTGTAGGGGGTATAGGGCCAGTGTGGCAGGTATAGGGCCGGCTTTTTAGGCAGGATAGGGGGCCGCTGTAGGCGGTATAGGGCCGGCTGTAGGGCAGGTATAGGGCAGCTGTAACGGTATAGGGCCGTGTAGGAGGTATAGGGGCCGGCTGTGACAGGGATAGGGGCCAGCTGTAGACAGGTTAGGGCCAGCTGTGGCAGGTATAGGGCCCGCTGTAGGACAGGTATAGGGCCAGCTGTAGGAGGGGATAGGGCCGCTATAGGGGTATAGGGCCAGCTGTAGGGAGGTATAGGGCCGGCTGTAGGCAGGTTAGGAGCGTAGGCAGTTTTGGGCCGCTGTAGACAGGGATAGGGCCAGCTGTAGACAGGTTTTGGGCCCCTGTAGGGGCGGTATGGGGGCCCGCTGTAGGGGAGGTTTAGGGCCAGGTAGACAGGTATTAGGGCCCGCTGTAGGCAGAAAAAAAATTTCCCGGCTCCCCCCTGCTCCCTCTTCCTGGCCGCGCCCCCTCCTCGCTGCTCCGGCCCCGCGCGCTTCCCCCGGCCAGGCAGTGACATTACAGGCCGCGCACGCGCGTTTATGCACCGCTGTGTTTTTCCCAGAGTCCAGGGGGCAGCCCTTAGTCTTACTTTGGGGGGACGTCTTACCTTAGGGACCTCCCTAAGGGCACCCCTTAGTTTACTATGGGGGTGTCTTACTAGGGGAAACACAGTATATATAGTGAGACTTACTCTCTTCCAGACAGTCTCAGGGATCACTTTAGTTCACTTTTGGAATCACCATCCTTTGGTAGGACGCAGAGGTCTTGGGCCTTCAAGCTCTTGGGCCCTAGTGCAAAAAGTGAACTGCACAGAGCGACCTATTATGTGTATCTATATCTCTACACTGTCTGACATAAAACCAAATCCTAAATCTGTGCAAAACCCCTCGCTTCTTGTGTACAATACCATTAAAATCCAACAGAGGACGGACTCCGACGAGTATTTTGACCTTTGTCGTGTGGACGCAGCTCTAAGTTGTTGGAAGGGCGACAACCCATGAAGTCCTGCTGACGTGTACTGCGGTGGGAGGGCCGGCGTTAGTCTTGTTCCTCTGAGCTCTGTTGGAGGTAGCTCCGCGCCCTCAGGGGATGATATTAGGGACACATCATTTACAGCAGAAAAGCCAAACAAAAGCGTTTTTGTGAGATTAACCTAATGTTAAACTGTTCATTACAGTGAGTACAGCCTGCACCTCCCGACAGCCAGCGGCATCAGAGCCGGGCTTGGTTTCTGCTGACAGTCTTATATTGCTAATGCAGAATTGGGAAATAGACTCTGGGGTATCTCGTATGCGTACCTCCCAACTGTCCCTATTTTGGAGGGACAGTCCCTATTTTTAACCCTTGTCCCTCTTAACTCTATAAATGTCCCTCTTTTTCATTTGAGAAATAGATTTGCGCCAATAAACTGACAATCTTGCTGTAAAAAGTATCTGATCGCTTCCTCGCTGTAGATTACATAACAACTTACTTAATATTTCATCATTGGATACAATGCAATCCTGAAAATGTCTTCCTTTTTGGCTATCTAAAAAGTTGGCAAGTATGTGTGGGGGCGTGGTTACAGACGTGTCTTGCTGTGATGTCATGAGTTTGGGCGTGGTTAGAGGCGTGGCCTGATTTGTCCCTCTTTGCAATCTCTAAAAATTGGGAGGTATGCGCATGCATAGCTATGATATGTACTAACTAGGCCGGGGCTACAGGGAGACATTTTAGACTAGGTCCCTACATTGCATTTTTGGTAACATTTTTTTACTGCAGTATTATTCAGGCTCAGTGGTTAACACAGTGCAGTGCGGTGACTCAGTGGTTAGCACAGGGAAGCACAATGAATCAGTGGTTAACACAGTGTAGTTTGGTAGTTTAGTGGTTACCACAATGTAATATGGTGGCTCAGTGGATAGCACAGTGCAGCATGGGGCTCATTGGTTAGCACAGTGCAGTGCGGTAGCTCAGTGGTTAACACAATGCAGTGGTTAGGACAGTGCAGCTTCGTGACTCAGTGATTAACTTAGCGCAGCACAGTGGCTTAGTGGTTAACACAGTGCAGTATCGTGGCTCAGTGGTTAGGACAGTGGAAAACGGTGGCTCAGTGGTAAGCACAGTGCAGTACGGTGGCTTAGTGGCTAGCAAGCTGTAGTTAGGAGGCTCAGTGGATAGCACAGTGCAGCATGGTGACTCAGTGGTTATCACAGTATAGCATGATGACTCAGTGGTTAGCAAATGGCAGCACGGTGGCTCAGTGGTTAGCCCATTGCATTACGGTGGCTCAGTGATTAACACAATGCATTACGGTGTTTCAGTGGTTAGCACAGTGCATTGCGGTGGCTCAGTGGTTAGCACAGTACAGCACAGTTGCTCAGTGGTGAGCACAGTGCATTATGGGGGCTCAGTGGTTAGCACAGTACAGCACAGTGGCTCAGTGGTGAGCACAGTGCATTACGGTGGCTCAGTGGTTAGCACAGTACAGCACAGTGGCTCAGTGGTTAGCACAGTGCATTACGGTGGCTCAGTGGTTAGCACAGTACAGCACAGTGGTTCAGTGGTGAGCACAGTGCATTACGGTGGCTCAGTGGTTAGCACAGTACAGCACAGTGGCTCAGTGGTGAGCACAGTGCAAAACGGTGGCTCAGTGGTTAGCACAGTACAGCACAGTGGCTCAGTGGTGAGCACAGTGCATAACGGTGGCTCAGTGGTTAGCACAGTACAGCACAGTGGCTCAGTGATTAGCACTGTGCATTACGGTGTCTCAGTGATTAGCACAGTGCATTGCGGTGGCTCAGTGGTTAGCACAGTGCAGCACAGTGGCTCAGTGATTAGCACTGTGCATTACGGTGTCTCAGTGATTAGCACAGTGCATTGCGGTGGCTCAGTGGTTAGCACAGTACAGCACAGTGGCTCAGTGGTTAGCACAGTACAACATGGTGGCTCAGTAGTTAGCACAGTACAACACGGTGGCTCAGTAGTTAGCACAGTACAACATGGTGGCTCAGTAGTTAGCACAGTACAACACGGTGGCTCAGTAGTTAGCACAGTACAACATGGTGGCTCAGTAGTTAGCACAGTACAACACGGTGGCTCAGTAGTTAGCACTGTAGCCCTAAAGGTTTGGGGTACTCACTTCAAATCCCACGAAGGCAAAATCAGCAACGCCTGATGTGTTTGCGTAGGTTCTCTTGGGGTGATCCAGTTCCCCCACACTCCAAAAACAGCCTGATAAATTAATCTGAAATTCAGACTGTGCGCCCCAATGGAGACAAGTGCCACCTAACACATGCATTTTTTAGAATGCAATTTTTTTCTCTTGTTTATTTTATTTTTTTTAATTATTATTATTATTATTATTGATGGAAGTTTGCGATAATGAGAACATTTCTGTTTTCGCTGCCCCATGTGTTTTTGGTGCATTAAAAAACTTGTCAACTCAAAAAATGTACTTTTTCTATTTACCCTAAATTTAGAACCCAGGGGTGAAATTTGCGTGCATCCTTTTTTCACCCTTTTATGTATTTTTGAATGCATCAGAAACGCAGAAAAAGCTATGTTTCCACTTGGTTTCTTAGGCATTTAGGGTAGGTTCACCCATTCAGCTTTTTAGATGAGGTTTTTGAGGCCTAAACCATAAATGGATCTAAAATTTAAATGGGTATTCCCATCATAGCAAGTGCTACTGGAAGGGCCAATTACTGTAAGGTAAGCAATTTTCAAAATGCATGTAATTAAAAAATATGTATGCTTTACCTAATACAGGCCTTTATTGCACCTTCAACTTGCTCTCTTGTCTCCTTGGTTACTGACCACCACTGTGTAGTTTCAGTGGTGCCTGGTAATGCAGTGGTTCTATAACATTGCCTTTGACTTGTATACTCTCCTTCTTATACTTCTTATTCAGGAACTTATCCTTAGATAGTCTTTGATGACGCTGCATTAGTGTCTGCCACTGACAGCTCACAATGGTGGTCAGTTACCAAAGAGGCAAGAGAGCAATTTGAAGGTGCAAAAAAGGTCTGTATTAGGTAAAGCATACATATTTTTTAACAACACAAATTTTTAAAACTGCTTACTTTACATTCGTCCTTTCGGCAGTACTTGCTGTGATGGGAATACCTCTTGAATCCCTTAACGACCTATGAAATAAATTTCCGTCATAGTGCCATTAAGGTGCTATGCAGCGGCATTACTTAACAATCCTTCTACATAGGCGGCAGGTGTCGGCTGCTAATAGCAGCCGACACCTATTGGTAACAGCACAGAATGGAGCTTGCTCCGTTCCCTATTGTGTAACTGCTGGTTCTCACGGCGATCGGCACCCCTGTGGCGAGATCCCGGGTGCCGATTGTTTAACATGCCTATGATCGCTACCATGTCTGCGAATCTAACATTTCCTGCCCCAAATCATCTTTGTTCATCCTTCTGCATTGTTCATACAATAGTAGAAACCACCAAGTTGTTATTCCTTACGAGAAGGTATTTGTTTTGGAGTGGATCCCCCACCTTTGGGTGCCATAGAAGGTGCATTGCCTATAAGTATGCACTTGACTAGGTAGGAGAGAGGGGATAATTTTAAGAAATATTATATATCATGCCTTACACAGCAGTGAGTCTGAAATTAACTTATCAAGAACTAGAAGAAGTCAAAATTTTGCAAGAAGAGCTGAAAAGTTACACAGTTAAAAAGGGAAGCCTGTTAGCTTGTAGACAGCTTTGTTCTATGTAGTCCTGTTGTGAAGTTTCCTCAGCTGAGGACAGTTCCAGCATAAAAAAGGGCATCGCCTTTCCATCAGCCGGCGATGGTGAAGGACTGGCTGAGGCAGTGTCATCAGCCATCAGTCACATTTTTGTACCTGGGGGGCCCCTTGAACCTCAGGGCTCCATACTGCTATGGCCAGAGTTAGACTGACGTTCCTGGGACCACCAGAAGAACTTGTCAGGGCCTCTTTTATCATTGTAGGACACATGCCGGGCCACTTATAAGTACACTTTCTAAATCCACTTTAAAATAATCACTACCCATCCAGGGTTTAATAGAATATCTGGTGATTTGTTCTAAAGTTAGCTTCTTTTAGACTAGACCAGATCTGCACAACTTGGCAGGATCTGGAGGTCAAAATGTTCAAAATTGCTTTGGGCCACTGAGAATTGCCCACAAAATGATTGGGAACATCTATTTTGGGTGGGGTTAGTGCAAGCCCCATCCTTTTTTCAGTCCAGTTTTCAAGCCACCAGAAATCCTTTGGTGGGCTGGAAGTAGCCCACTGCCCATATGTTGTGCAGGCCTGTATTAGGCCCTGAAATATCAGATATACATTATTGTCTCAGAACTTGAGTCCATGTAGGAATGGGATGTACATAATGGTAAATATATATATTCAGATGTGCTGTGCTTTTGTACAAGTTTGGTAGAGGTTAACTTCTTCAGAAAGCAGAGGCAGAAAGTGGAACAGCAGCCAATCAATGCGAAGCTAGGGGGAAAGCTGAAAAGTTACACAGTTAAAAAGGGAAGCCTGTCAGCTTCTAGACAGTTCTGTGTAGTCATGTTGTGAAGTTTCCTCAGCTGAGGACGCTTCTAGCATAAACAAGGGCATCGCCTGCCAATTAGCCGGCGATGGTGAAGGACCGGCTGGGTAGTATCATCAGCCATACAATGTTATCAGTCAGATGTTAGCACCTTGCAGAGGCCGAAAGTGGAACAGCAGCCAATCAATGCGAAGCTAGGGGGAAGAGCTGAAAAGTTACACAGTTAAAAAGGGAAGCCTGTCAGCTTCTAGACAGTTCTGTTCTATCCCCCACCTTTGGGTAAAATAGAAGTTGCATTGCCTATAATTATGCACTTGACTAGGTAAGAGAGCGGGGATATTTCTGAGATATATTATATATCATACCTTACATTGCAGTGAGTCTGAAATTAACTTATCAAGAACTAGAAAAAGTCACATTTTTGCAAGAAGAAGAGCTGAAAACTTACACAGTTAAAAAAAAGTAGTCTGTCAGCTTCTAGACAGTTCTGTTCTATGTAGTCCTGTTGTGAAGTTTCCTCAGCTGAGGACAGTTCTAGCATAAAGAAGGGCATCGCCTGCCCATCAGCCGGCGATGGTAAAGGAGCGGCCGGGTCATTAGTCAGATGCCAGCACCTTGCACAGCTGGACTGGGATGTGAGGAAAGAGTAGGACGGAGAAGGGCAAATAAGAAGTAAGCACAGAGTACTTAGTGGGCAGAAAAGGCCAGAGGTAGGCAACTCCTGAGGATACTGAGAAGGAAATTGCCTGGGGAGCAATTAAAAGGATGTAGTATTTGTACTGTGCTGGAAGATCCTGTGTGAAGAGAGAAGTGTAATGTGTACTGTCCTCTAAGTCAAGTGCCATAAGGAAAGCCTAAAACTGCCAGTTTGTGCTGTTATTTCAAGCACCTCTACATCCAGCATCCTAGTAAACCTGTCTATACTCCTATACACCCGCAACTACACCTGCACTATTTGCACCCACCCTCTGGTACTTTGACGGGCCAGTCCGACCCTGGCTAAGGCTATAATTACACCTACAAATCACAGAAAAAATATTCCCTAATCAATAAAATTACCTAACCTTTATTAAATCATTTAAAATATCCCAAACCACACAATTCCCTTTTTGCCGATATATTAGTATACAACAATAAAATATACAATGGATCGTTTATATAGGGTATCACAACTATAAGAGAGTTACTCACAATACTTGCTCATATCCTCCAAAAGCAGTTCTCATAATTCTGATAAATCCAAGAGAACTAGTTGTATATATCCCCATTAAAACGTCACTTTGTGGCCACCCAGAAATATTTAGCGGGGTATGCGCCCTGAAAAGAGCGGCCTCTATTTCAAAGGTGACCCCTATAAATCAAGACCAGGCTCTAAAAAAAAGCTCTAACCAAACACATAGATCAAAATCTCCCAACGCGTTTCCCCTATCATAGGTTCATCAGGGGAGCTAGGGTAGACCAAAAACAATGATTTGCGCCATGATGAAAAGGCGTCACCTTTGAAATAGGGGCCGCTCTTATCAGGGCGCATACCCCGCTAAATATTTCTGGGTGGCCACAATTAGGCTCTAAAGGGATGTTTTAATGGGGATATATACAACTAGTTCTCTTGGATTTATCAGAATTATGAGAACTGCTTTTGGAGGATATGAGCAAGTATCGTGAGTAACTCTCTTATAGTTGTGATACCCTATATAAACGATCCATTGTATATTTTATTGTTGTATATCGGCAAAAAGGAAATTGTGTGGTTTGGGATATTTTAAATGATTTAATAAAGGTTAAGTCATTTTATTGATTAGGGAATATTTTTTCTGTGATTTGTAGTGGTTCCCTAATTGTGCATATCTATAATTTTCGGTGATAAGTTATAATTACACCTAACCAGATTATGGTATATATTGTAGCCAGTGCCTGTTTCCTTCCTCCTGTCTTGCAGGTTCCTGCCACGCCGCGCACGCTTCTTTCTGCGGAATTATTTAATCTAGATTTCATCATTGTGATTTCCTCATCTTCCACACAAGTTCCATTAACTCTTTTCATGTAAAACTGCAGAATCTAAACATTTGTACAATGAAACAAAGCAGCGGGGAACTCGGATACACCGCCACTGCCCTGCAGGCATCACCAGCGGAATACCGGCTTTGTGTATGGCAGACTGGGTTCTATGAATGGGGTTTTCTTAGGGAGTTCCCAGTACAGGGGAGCGCTGTGTTCTCCATTCTATTCTATGGCGGTTCCCAGTACAGGGGAGCGCTGTGTTCTCTATTCTGTTCTACTGGAGTTCCCAGTACAGGGGAGCACTATGTTCTCCATTCTGTTCTATGGGAGTTCCCAGTACAGGGGAGCACTATGTTCTCCAGTCTGTTCTATGGGAGTTCCCAGTACAGGGGAGCACTGTGTTCTCTATTCTGTTCTATGGGAGTTCCCGGTACAGAAGAGCGCTGTGTTCTCCATTCTGCTCTATGGGAGTTCCCAGTACAGGGGAGTGCTGTGTTCTCTCCATTCTGCTCTATGGGAGTTCCCAGTACAGTGGAGCACTGTGTTCTCTCCATTCTGTTGTATGGGAGTTCCCATGGGGAGGCCGGTGTTTTCTCTCCATTCTTTCTATGGGAGTTTCCAGTACGGGGAGTGCTGTGTTCTCCCATTCTGTTCTATGGGGTTTCCAGTAAGGGGGGCACTGGTTTTCCATTCCCTGTAGGATTCCCAGTACGGGGGGAGTGGTATGTTCTCCTTCTTTCTATAGGAGTTCCCAGTACAGGGAAGGTTGTTTCTCCATTCTGTTTTGGGGAGTTCCAGACGGGGGGGAGCCGTGTTCCCCCATTTGCTCTAGGGGAGTTCCGAAAGGGGTAGCACTGTGTTCTCCTTTTCTGTTTTTTTTTCTATTTGGAGTTCCGGTACAGGGGCGCTGTGTTTTCCTTTCTGTCTAGGGGGTTTTCCCAGTTCAGGGAAAGACTGTGTTCTCCATTCTGTTCTAGGGGATTTTCCCTGCAGGAAGCGTGTCTTCTCCTTCTTTTCTATGGAGTTCCCAGTACAGGAGAGCGCTGTTTTCTCCATTTTTTTTTCTATGGGTTTCCCCCGTACGGGGGGCACTGTGTTCCCTTTTTGGGTTCGTGGGAGTTCCGGGTCCGGGGGAGGCGCTTTGTTCTCATTCTGTTCTATGGGTTCCCAAAACGGGAGCGCTGGTTCTCTATTCTGTTTTTGGGGGATTTCCCCAGTACAGGGGAGCGTTGGGGTTCTCATTTCTTTTTCTATTTGTGTTCACATACAGAGGAGCGCTGTGTTCCTATTCTTTCTATGGGAGTTCCCATACGGGGAGTGCTGTGTTCTCTTCTTTCTATGGAGTTTCCCCAGTACGGGGGAGCACTGTTTTCCATTCGTTCTAGGGGTTCCTAGTACGGGGAGCGCTTTTGTTCTCCTTTTGTTCTATGGGATTCCAGTACAGGGAACCCGTGTTCTCTATTCTGTTTTTGGGGATTCCCGCCGGGAGGCTGTTTCTCCCCATTTGTTTTCTATGGAGTTTCCAGTGCGGGGGGAGCACTGTGTTTTTTTTCTTTTTAGGGGGTGTTCAAGTCGAGGGCGCTGTGTTCTCCTTTCTGTTTAGGGGAGTTCCCGACAGGGGAGCGCTGTTTTTCCATTCTGCTTTGGGGGCCCCGTACAGGGGAGCACTGTGTTCCCCATTTTTTTTAGGGGAGTTCCAGTACAGGGGGGCGTGTGTTCTCTCCTTCTGTTTTTGGGGGTTTCCCCAGTACGGGGAGCGCTGTGTTCCCCCATTCTGCTCAAAATGGGGTTCCGTACAGGGGGCACTGTTTCTCCATTTTTTTCTGGGGATTTTCCGGGCCCCAGGGGAGCGCTGGTTCCCCTTTCGTTCTAGGGGAGTTTCCCAGTACAGGGGAGCGTTGTGTTCTCTATTCTTTTTTTATGGGGTTCCCAGTACAGAAGAGCGTGTGTTCTCTTTTCTGTTCTATGGGATTTTTCCAGTACGGGGGGAGGCTTCTTCTCCATTCCCTTATGGAATTTCCCAAAAGTACAGGGGAGCGGGTTGTGTTTCCATTTGCTTAGGGGAATTTCCCATACGGGGACGCTGTGTTCTCCTTTTCTGCTCTAGGAATTTCCCCCGTACAGGGGTGCGCTGTGTTCTCTATTCTGTTCTATGGGATTCAGTACAGAAGGCGCTGTTTTTCTTATTCGTTTAGGGGAGTTCCCGTACAGGGGGCGCTGTGTTCCCCTTTTCCCCCTCTATGGAATTCCCCTTACAAAAGGGGCTGTGTTTCTATTCTGTTTTTGGGAGTTTCCCCTTTCAGGGCTGCTGTGTTCCTTGTTCATGGGGTTTCCCAGTGGGGGAGCGCTTTTTCTCCATTCTGTTTATGGGCGCCCCCCAATTTCAGGGGGCACTGTGTTCTCCATTCTTTTCTATGGGGGTTTCCCCAAGGGTACAGGGGAGTGCTTGTTTTTTATTTTGTTCTTTTTGGGAGTTCCCACCCAAAAGAGGAGGGGCTGTGTTCCCCAATTCTGTTCTATGGGTGTTCCCAGTACAGGGGATAGCTTTTTTTTTTCATTCTGTTCTATGGGAGTTCCCAGAAACAGGAGACACGGGTTTCTTCATTCTGTTGGAGCATTTTTACATTTAAATGGGTTTAGGGAACCCAATGGGGTTAAAAGCTGCCGCCCCACCTTTGGGACCCCAAACCCTATTTCGAAAATGGGCCCCGTAATGTCCCCCTTTTTTGAACAGGGGAAGGGGTTTGGGAAAATGCCCCCCTTTTGTTTTCCCTTCTTTTTTACTAAAATTCGTATCGAAGTCAGGGGGACATTTTCCAACCCCCTTTCCCCCTGTTTTTTGAAGGGAAAGTTTTTCCAGGAGCCCTTTTTCCCCTTTAGGACCTGAAACCTATCCAACATTGTTTGGGTTTTCCTTTCCAAAATTTAAAGTTTTTGGGGAAATACTCCTTCAACCCGACAATTAGAAGGGTTGTCCCATTTCAGACATTGATGGCCTATTTCGAGACTGGACCCTGTAAAGTCTTCATTTTTTTAAAAAAGGGGGGGGTGGGTTTGTAATTTTCTCCCATTGATTTCCTGGCTTTACCCCGAAATCAATGGGGGCAAATTCCAAGGGACCCCCCTCTGGTTGCGGGGGGGCTTTCCCAGGGCCCCTTTTAGGGGTTTTTGGCCTGCAAAACTATTTTTGTGGGAAAGACCTAAAAGGGCTCCATATTTAAAAAAAGAAGGGGGTCGAATGCCCCCCATTAATTTCCCCGGCTTTACTCCCCGGAAAATTGTTTTTAAATCAATGGGGGGAGTTCCAAAACCCCCTCTCTATGTTGGGAAAAAAGGGCTTTTCCCGGAGCCGGTTTTTTTCTCTAGGGGCCGGGCCCCCATCCTTTCATTGATGGCAAAATCATCGGGGCATGCCATTAAGTGTTTTGGGGAGGCATCCCCTTTTTAAACCCCGACATTTGAAGGGGGGTTGTCCCATTTCAGGGCTTTGTGGCCCCATTTTTTGAGAATGGAAACCCATAAAGTCTCCATTTTGAACAGAGAGGTGGGCGGGAAAACTTCCCTTGGGTTTTCCGGGGTTTACTTGGGGAAATCATATTGAAAAACAAATGGGACAAATCCCGTTTAAAACCCCTCTTTTGAATGGAGACATTTAGGGGCCCGTTCACTTCTTGGATCTGCATCTATTTCAAGAATGGGACCAGTGAAACCTCCATTTTGAACAGAGGGGGTGGTCGGGTTTCTTCCCCTTTTAAATTCCTGGCTTTTTATTTTGAAATCGTATTGCAAAACAATGGGACGTTTCCAACCACCCTCTGTGTTTAATTTGGGGGACTTTCGGGGGCCCCTTCACCCTTAGGGGCTGCATCTTTCCCCACATTTATGGTTTATATCCTATCAATATTCCATCAATGTTTTTTTATTGGAAGACCCCCTTTTTTTTTTACAATTAGAAAGGGGGTTTTCCCCTTTCAGACATTTTATGGATTTTTTCGAAAAATGGGGCCATGTAAAGTTTTTCCCCCTTTTTAACAGAGACTGGGCAAAAACCCCACTGATTTCCTGGAAATCTAAATGGAAAAACAAAAGGGGTGGTTTCCAAAAAACCTCCCCTGTGTTCAATTGGGAATTCCAGGGGGGCCCGTTCACCTCTAGGGGCCTGCCCCCTATTTAACCCCCATTGAAAGGGAATCCCCATCAAAATTTTCCTTTAAAGTTTTTGATTGGGAAAAACCCCCCTTTAAAATTTACAATTTGGGAAGGGGTTGTTTCCCCCTTTCAAGGGCATTGGGTGGCATATTTTGAGAAAAGGGGCCCTTTTTCCCCCATTTTGAACAAAAGGGCGTGGTTAAAAACTCCCCCTGATTTCCTGGAAAAAAATAATAAATCAATGGGAGGGGTTTCCCAAAACCCCTTTTGTGTTGAAAGGAGGAAATTTTAAAGGGGCCCGTTCAATTCTTTGGGCCCCGCACCTATTTCAAAAAATAGCCACGTAAAAGTCTCCATTTTGAAAAAAGAAAAAGTGGTCGGGAATTTCTCCCTTTTAATTTTCCCGGGTTTACCCCGGAAAATTGTAATGGAAAACAAAAGGGTGGTTCCCTTCCCAAAACCCCTCATGTTTAATGGGGGAACTTCCAAGGGGCCCCCTTTTTTCCTTCTTTGGGGCCTGCACCTATTTACCACATTGTGCTTTTTTTCCCATCAATTTTTCCACAATGTCTTTGGGTAGGAAGACCCCTTTTCCTTTTTCAATTGGAAAAGGGGTTGGGCCCATTTCAGACATTGATGGGTATTTGAAATTTGGGCCCTTTTTAATGTCTCCATTTTGAACAGAGACGTGGTCAGAATACTCCCACTGATTTCCTGGAACTCATAATGAAATCCCAAAGGGGGGAAATTCCCCCCACCTCTCTTTTGTTCCAAAGGGGGAAATTTCGGGGGGGCCCCTTTACTTCTTTGGGCCCCCCCCCTATTTTGAGAATGGCCACGTAAAAATCCCATTTTTTAAGAGGGAAATGGTTTTGGGGAAAGGCCCCCCCTAATTTCCCGGGTTTACTCGGGGAAATTGTAATGAAATTAAAAAGGGGTGGGTTCCCCAAAAAAACCCCCAAAATGTGTTCAATTTGGGGAAATTTTTTTGGGGGGCCCCTTTTACCTCTTTGGAAGGGTGCCCCTATTTACCCCAATTTTATGTATATCCTATCAAAATTTTCCCTTTTAAAAAGTGTTTGGTAGGAAGACCCCTTTGACTTGACAATTAAGGGGGGTTGCCCCCCTTTTTGACAAATTTAAAAGCCAAAAACTTGGATTTTGCCATCAAAAATTTAGGGGGGAAAATTTTTTTTGCCCTTTTAAAATAGAAATTTCCCTCAATGTCAGGTAGATTTTTGGGGGCCCGGGGACCCAATTGGCCCCTAAAAGTCTACGTTCATCAAGGGCCTGTCCACTTGGATACTCCAAACTCTCATTGATTGAGTTCTGACCACCCTTTCCCTTTTAAAAAAAAAGAGGCAAACGGGGGTCGTTCTGCCCGTTTGGTGAGGGGCCCCCCCATCAAGGGGCCTTTTCACCTATTTTTGACAATTTGGAAAAAGGGGTTTTCCTTCCCGGGGGGTTTTGCAAAGTGTGGCCCCTCCAAACTGTTAGGAAAAAATACAACTCCCCAAACATGCCCCTTTAAAATTGGGTTTTATAAAATGCATGATGGGGGTTGTTTGTTTGGGGGGAGCCCCAAATTTTTCAGGGCCAATTTGCCATGTTTCCCCCAATGTCCCGAAAATGGGGACTTTTTTTTTTTTTTAATTTACTTTGATAAACCCTTTTGGGAAAAAAAAGTTTATCTTTTAACTTTTTTTTTTAAAGCTTATGCAACAAACCATAAAGTTTAAAAACCTTAAAAAGCAATTTTCCCCCTTCCGGGAGTTTAAAAAGGAAAGGGAAATATGGTTTTTTTAAATTTCCCGGGGAATAAATTTGAATCAAAAAATCGTGCGTTTTTTACATTGGGATTATTTTCCCCAATATTAAGGAAAACAATTGGGAAAAAAGGGAAACAAACAATGGTTCTAATCTTAACCTTGTAATAATTTACTATGGCTTTTATATGTTTTATCTCCTGCTAGTGTACACAAGCTGCCCTAGGTTACTGACCACTCTCTGCTTTCATTGCTTCAGCTGTCCAGGTCAGAATGCAAATCTCACTCCCTGCTGTGTCTTATCAGCAGCACAGGAGGTTGTTTATCTTTGTTAATGACAAACTTTAACCCTTTAGAGCTGTGTAGTATTCTGCGCAAACCCACTGTGCAAACCCTTCTATTAGCAATGTCCGTTAAACAGGCTCAGCTACGATTAGTAGAGCTAAAATGTCAGTCACTGATGAACTGGAAGTGGGAGCCTGAAGCTATAGATCAGCCTATCGCCTGAACAGGAAGCGGTAGCCTGAAGCTGTAGAACTGCCCACAGCCTGAGCGGGAAGGGGGAACCTGAAGCTGTAGAACTGTCCACAGCCTGAACAGGAAGTGGGAGCCTGACACTACAGAACCACTCACAGTCTGAACAGGAAGTGGGAGCCTGAAGCTTTAGAACCCCACAGCCTGAACAGGAAGTGGGTGCCTGAAGCTGTAGAACTACCCACAGCCTGAACATGAAGTGGGAGCCTGAAGCTATAGAACAGCAAACAGCCTGAACAGGAAAAGGGAGCCTGAAGCTTTAGATCCGGCCACATCCTGAACAGGAAGTGGGAGCCTGAAACTGTAGAATTGCCCACAGCCTGAGCAGAAAGTGGGAACCTGAAGCTGTAGAACCACCCACAGCCTGAACAGGAAGTGGAAGCCTGAAACTGTAGAACCACCCACAGCCCGAACAGGAAATGGGAGCCTAAAGCTGTAGAACCACTCACAGCCTGAACAGGAAGTGTGAGCCTGAAGCTGGCTGTGTAAATTAAGCTCTGTGAAACAGCATGATGAGAACACCTTTTTAACAGAGAACACACCACAATATCACAGCACAGAATGTTATCTCAACACAAAAAGCTGCGTTCTTAGGCCATGTTCACACGGCTTAAAATGGGCCGTATTTCGGTCCGTAATTACGCGCCGAAGTGCGCCAATTACGGCCCGAAAACGGCCCATTCATTACGGTAATTCACAGTTCTCATAGAGAACTATGGATTACGTCTCCTCTCCCCGCCCGGCGAAGCCCCCGGGCGGGGAGAAAATTTGACATGTCACTTTCTAGGGCGTATACGCGCCGCAGCAGTGATGGGGTTTGGGCCGGGAAGTCCCGGCCCCCTCTTACTCCCCCCCCCCCCGCCCGCCCCGCCACCGGCGTAATTGGGGGGTTTTTACTCCCGCAATTAACCCGGTGAACATCCCTTTTATGTTGAGCAAAATCTACTCCTCCGTACTTTGAAACACGCATATTTTCACGATGGCCTTACCTTCTCCAGCTCGACGGGACTGACGGTGGTCACCCAAGGGGGACCTGTGCACAGTTCTTCCCCCCTTTGGGGTGCGATATTCGCTCATGCAATCCTATTAACGTGGCCGATTTTTGGACCACCGAGTCCCGGAAAATTTTAAAGTCGGCTTTTCAAAAGGATCGGGAAAAGTGAGCCCGGGGGGTTGCAAACTTTTTCCCCCCCCCAACACATCTTCTCTTCCCGCAGGTGGTAACGTTGATCCATCACATTCCAGGGGCGGGATTTCGGATGGGACCCATCATACTGCCTGGTCTCCACGACACCAGATGTGAAGGTGCCATTCTCCTGCAGCTGGTTATATGGTCCAGTCTCCTGATGGAGCAGATTAGCTGTATCTCCTGCTTTGGCCGGGGTCGGCGGACTTCCTTGCGCAGGAGTTGGACTTTCCTTGGTGCCATTGCTCATTGCGGTGCAGATGTTTGCACATGACACTGTCTTCTGGGCAGCAGCTCCTGCCTCTGCTGTGAGCTCACCCCCGGGGGGCGGTCTTTTCCCTCCACAGGGGATCTGGCCTCCCAGTGTCCATGCCTTGCTGGCTTGCAGCAAAAAAGTTTTCTTGCCAAGCAGCACGCCTTTGGATCGTCAGCACATTTGTCGGTGACTTCAGCGGAAAATAGGAAGGGAAGTTTTATCGGCTGCGGCTGTCCCCATTTCCTCAGCGTAAATTGTCAAGGGACGGTTGGTTCCTACCATGGAAAAGTCCCAAACCCTTTCCCCCAGCCACCCTGAAAATCCTCTTCAGCATTATACCCAGAGCAACGAGGAACATTCTTTCTATGGTTGGTTAAAATATATCCTGGTCCAAAACTTGTCCCCATTATTACATAAAAAAAAAACCAAAACCACAATATAGTGGGTATAATAAGAAAGACTACAAAATTTATACCAACAAGAAATTTTGAACCAAATATCACTGCAAAAATTATAATCCCTGTTAAAACTTAAAGGGGTTGTCTCACTACATTAATTTGTCCTGTTTTCTTGGTTTCATTTTTAATTCAGGGGCGTGCTTACTGGCTTCCACTAGGCTGCAGTAGAAGCCAGGTCTGTAGCTATAGCAACCAGTGCTGGCAGCCTATCAGGAGAGATCAAACAGGTCTGTAGCTATAGCGACCAGTGCTGGCAGCCTATCAGGAGAGATCAAACAGGTCTGTAGCTATAGCAACCAGTGCTGGCAGCCTATCAGGAGAGATCAAACAGGTCTGTAGCTATAGCAACCAGTGCTGGCAGCCTATCAGGATAGATCAAACAGGTCTGTAGCTATAGCGACCTGAGGAGCTGATGCAGCCTATATAAGAGGGGATATCTCAGAAAAGGTAGGACACTGTTAATGGACACATATTGCAAAGTGACTTGTTTTTGCAAGATCTTTAACATAAAAAGCAATCCTTGTAGTGAGACAACCCCTTTAACTTTTACTGATTTACCTTAAAAATATATGACTTAAACCCCTATACATTACCAACACATACCATTATAGTGCAGTATCCCTTCTATTATCCGTCAGCGGGGTAATCGCCCCGAAAAAGGACGGCTCCGCTTAAATGACAGACAATATAAATGTATGTATGTAGCATCTAAAAATATCCCCAGCTATCCCTATCCCTGGGGTTATATGTTTAGATGCTACATACATACATTTATATGGGCGTGCATTTAAGCGGAGCCGTCCTTTTTCGGGGCGATTACCCCGCTGACGGATAATAGAAGGGATACTGCACTATAATGGTATGTGTTGGTAATGTATAGGGGGTTTAAGTCATATATTTTTAAGGTAAATCAGTAAAAGTTAAGTTTTAACAGGGATTATAATTTTTGCAGTGATATTTGGATATAATAGAGCTAACAAATTCCTCTAAAGCCAAAACACAAAAACAAAAAAGAAGGAATAAATGGCCATAAAACATAACTTTTAATATATAAAGAGTTATAAAAAAAACGTACTAATGCAGACACAACAACCTCCAAGGTATATTTACAAAGGAGTGACAAAAAAAAGCACTCAAATAAATAGAGGCACACGTGTGGGACAGGGGGACTAGTGATTATACACGTATCCCTATGAAGCTCTAGGAGAGGGAACTATTAAAGGGGTTGTCTCACTACAGTGATAGATAAAGGATAGATAAAATTAGACTAGAACAGAGCAATACATGGAAGGAAAATACGGTAATCTGTTCTGCACTGGGGATGGGGGAGGAGGAGGTTCTTTATTCTTATCAGGTTATTAGATGATATTTATACCTCTCAGACCAGAGCCGACCACAAAGAAGAAGCGTTAAAGGGGTTGTCTCGCTACAAGGATCACTGCTTTTTATGTTAAAGATCTTGCAAAAACAAGTCACTTTGTAATATATGTCCATTAACAGTGGAAATTTGGAAATTAATAAAAAGTTTTGTATATATGTATTTTTGGTAGTTTTTTATATATTGGTGCTGGTCCATTAACAGTGTCCTACCTATTCCTAGATATCCCCTCTTGTATGGGCTGCATCAGCTCCTCAGGTCACTGTAGCTACAGACCTGTTCGATCTCTCCTGATAGGCTGACGGCACTGGTTACTATAGCTACAGACCTGTTCAATCTCTCCTGATAGGCTGCCGGCACTGGTTGCTATAGCTACAGACCTGTTTGATCTCTCCTGATAGGTTGCCAGCACTGGTTGCTATAGCTACAGACCTGTTCAATCTCTCCTGATAAAGGTTGCCGGCAAATGGTTGCTTAGCTATTTTTTAGGACACTGTTTTGGGATTTTGATCTATCCTGATAGGCTGGGCCCGCACTGGTTTCTATTGCTACAGACCTTTTATCTTCCGATAGGCTGCCAGCACTGGTTGCTATAGCTACAGACCTGTTTGATCTTCGATAGGTGCCAGCACTGGTTGCTAAAAGCTACAGACCTTTTTGATTTTCCTGATAGGCTGCCAGCACTGGTCGTTTAATGAACAAAACCTGTTTGATCCCTCCTAAAAAAGGGCGGGCCAGCGCGGGTTTGCTTTTAGTTTACAGACCTGGCTTCTACTGCGCCAAAGTAAAGCCAGTAACCACGCCCCTAAAATTAAAAATAAAACCCAAAGGGAAAAACGGACTGAGTGAGAGGAATAAAATGTAGTGAGAAAAACCCCTTTTAAGCCCAAACCCTAAATAAAAAAAAACAGAGAGATCGCCCCAAAAAGGGGCGGTCCTGGGGAGCCTGAACCTGCAAACCTCCCCCAAAGGGTACTTTTTTAAAAGGGTTTCCTACCCAAACATGTTTCGTTTCCCCCCAAAAAGGGATCGCATCGGGGGATGTTTAAAAAAAAAACGAAAGAGCCCAAAAAGGAAAAAAAATTGCAAAAAAATTTTAAAAATGGCGAAGCACGCCAGAATCCCTCTTAAAGTTTCACTATATAAAATTACTCAGGGGAAACCCCTTTGACAGGCCCCATTCAAAGCAGATACATACAGAGTATATGGGTTTAAGACAGCATGAGGGGGGGTACAGGGCAATCACAAAACAAAAAAACCCTACAAAAGGAAAAAAGCAGGAAAAACGTCCCAAAAACCCGGTAAAGTGTAGCAGGGGCCCCAACCGGGGTTTCAAATTAATAAAAATCTAAAAATTTTGGTACCCCAGCCCCATCCCAGAACCCAGGTCACTTTTAACCCTTGGGTTAAAATTTTTAAACATCAAAAAATGTATCCGGGGACCCTTCCCCCAAAAAAATTCGGCGGTCATTTAAAACCCCTTTTTTATATTTTTAAACATCTAGAAATGTTTTCCAGATCCTTCTCCCAAAAAGGGGGTAAACTTTTAACTTTTTTAAATTTTTTTTCATCTTGAAATGTATCCGGCCCCCTTTTCCATTTATCCGGGTTTCACAATAACTTGTTCTATTTTTACATCTAGAAATGTATAAAGACCCTTCTCCATTTTTCCCGGCCCTTTATAACTTTTTTATATTATTACATCAAAAAATGTATCCAGCCCCTTTCCGTATTCGGTAAATTTTTAATTGAAATTTATTTTTTTACATCTAAAAAATGTATCCCAGCCCCTTTCTCCAGAATCCGGGGTCAATAATTGTTCAAATTTTTCCAATCAAGAAATGTATCCTAACCCTTCTCCGAACCCTGGCCCACTAAACTTGTTTTATTTTTAAACATCTAGAAATTTTAATCCAAACCCCTTTTCCCTCCAAAATCCGGGTCTTTAAACTTGTCTATGTTTACATCTATAAATGTATCCAGCCCCTTTTCCCAAAAAATCCTGGTCATTTTAAAAACTTTTTATATTTATTACATCAGAAATGTATCCAACCTTTTTCCCAAAACCCAGTCCTGTAATTTGGAAATATTTTTTAAAAATCTAGAAAGGGCCCTCCAGCCCCTTTTTCCCAAACCCCTGGTCACAAAAAACATTTTTAATATTATTTCCATTCTAAAAATTTTTCTCCAGACCCCTTCTCCAGAATCCTGGTCACTACAACTTTGTTATATTATTTAACATCAAGAAATTGTTCCAGCCCCTTCCCCCCCAAAAATCCTGGTCACTAAAACTTGTTCTTTTTTTTTTACATCTAGAAATTTTACCCAAAAGACCCTTCTCCGGGGAATCCTGGTCCCTGAAAAATTTTTTTATATTATTACACCTAGAAATGAAAATCCAAAAACCCTTTTCTCCAAACCCTGGTCACTTAACTTTTATATTATTACTTTTTAAAAAATTGAAATCCAGCCCCTTCTCCAGAAACCCGGTCACTATAACTTTTTTTAATTTATTTTTAACACTAAAATGCTCCAACCCTTCTCCAGAACCCCGGCCCCACTGAAAACTTGTTTATTTTTACACTTTAAATTATCCAGACCCTTCTCCAGTTTCCCGGGTCACTACAACTTGTTCTATTATTACATCTAGAAATGAAACCAGCCCCTTTTCTCCAGAATCCCGGTCACTGAAAACTTGTTATTTTAATTCATCTAGAAATTTTATCCAGCCCCTTCTCCAGAATCCCGGTCACTTTTAAACTTGTCCATTTTTAATCTAGAAATGTACCCCAAAACCCTTTTCCAAAATCCCGGTCACTATAACTTGGTTATTATTAAAAATTAGAAATTTTTCCCAAGACCCTTTCCAAAATTTCCCGGCCCACTGTAGCTTTTTTAATTTAAAATTTACATCTAAAAATTGTTCCGACCTTTTCTCCAAATCCTGGTCACTATAACTTTTTCAATTTTTAATTTTAGAAATTTTAACCCCAGACCCTTTTTCCAAAAATCCCGGTACATAAAACTTGTAATATTTTTACTTTTAGAAATGTATCCAAACCCCCCCCCTTCCCCCCCTTCCAGTTTTCCTGATTTTTTTTAAACCCTTAATTTTTTTACATCTAAAAATGTATCCAGCCCTTTTCCCTCCAGAACCCTTTTGGTACTAAAAATTTTGTTAACATTTTTATACCCGGGGAAATGTATCCAAACCTTTCCCCGACCCCGGGTTAAAATTTAAAATTTTGGTTCTATTATTAATTTAGAAATTATCCGACCCTTCTCCAGAACCCCGGGCCCACTAAAACTTTTAATATTTTTAAACATTAAAAATGTATCCAACCCTTTTTCCAAAAACCCGGGTAAACATAAACTTGTTATATTTTTACTTTTTGAAATGTTCCAGACCCTTCTCCAAAATCCTGGTACTAAAAACTTTTTATATTTATTACATCTAAAAATTTAAATCCAGCCCCTTTCTCCAGAATCCGGTACATTTTAAACTTGTTTTTATTATTACATCTAAAAATTTGTATCCAGCCCTTCCCCCAGAACCCTTTGGTACTAAAATTGGGTTATTTAATTAAAATCTAAAATTGAACCCCAACCCTTCTCCCAAAACCCTGGTAAATATAACTTGTTTTTAATAAATTACACTAAAAAATGAAATCCAGCCCCTTTCCCCGGGAATTCCCTTTCACTAAAAATTTGAAAAATTTTTACACCTAAAATTTGTTTTCCAAAAACCCTTTTCTCCGAATCCTGGTCACTAAAAATTTTGTTATAAAAATTAAAATTCTAGAAATGAAATCCAGCCCCTTCTCCGAATCCCGGTCACTTAATTGAAATTTTATTACATCTAAAAATTTGTCTCCGGGGCCCCTTCCCCCAAGAACCCCGGTCCCCCTGTAACTTGTTCTATTTTTACATCAAGAAATGTACCCAACCCTTCCCCAAAATTCCCCTGGCCTACAACTTGTTCTATTTTTACTTTTTAGAAATGTACCCGGGAACCCCTTCTCCAAAATTTCCCGGCCCATTTGTAACTTGTTTTTATTTTTTACATCAAAAAAATTTGTACCAAAACCCTTTTCCCCGGGAATCCCGGTTTAAACTAAAACTTGTCACTTTAATTATATAAAAAATTGTATCCGGGCCCTTTTCCCCAAAACCCCCGGGGTCACTTTTAATTTGTTTATTATTAAATCTAAAAAAGGGGTTTCCAACCCTTCCCCAAGAATCCCGGTAACTGTAGCTTTGATTTTTTTTTAAATCTAGAAAGGGACCCCGAACCTTTCCCCCCAGCCCCTTGGTAAATATAACTTTTTTCTATTTTAAACATTTAAAAAAAAAAATGTATCCGGGGCCCCTTTCCCAGAATCCCGGGGTTCACTAAAACCCTTTTAATATTTTTACACTAGAAATGAACCAGACCCTTCCCCGTATCCGATCCCCTTAAAAAAACCTTATTTTAAAAAAACATTAAAAAATGTACCCCAACCTTCCCCCAAACCCTGGTCACATAACTTTTTTCATTTTTTTTTATCTAAAAAAGGGAATCCAGCCCCTTTCTCCAGACCCCGGGCCCACAAATAATTGTTTCTATTATTACATTTAAAAAATTGTACCCCAACCCTTCTCCAGAACCCCGGGGTCACAAATAACTTGTTATTTTTAAATCTGAAATGTATCCAGCCCCTTCTCCGAACCGGTCACTAAAAACTTGTTAAATTATTACATCTAGAAATGAAATCCAAAACCCTTCCCCAAAATCCTGGTCACTATAAACTTTTTTTTTTTTAAAATTTTAGAAATGTATCCAACCCTTCCCCAGAATCCTGGTCACTGTAACTTGTTTAAAAAAAATTACATTTTTAAAAATTTGTACCAAACCCCTTCCCCCAAAATTCCGGGTCACTAAAAACTTGTTATAAAAATTACACCCAAAGAAATGTACCCCGCCCTTTCCAAAATCCTGGTCCTATAACTTGTTCAAATGATTACATCTAGAAATGTATCCGGGAACCCTTCTCCAGAACCCTGGTCACAATAATTTGTTATTTTTTACACCAAAAAAAATTATCCGGGCCCCTTTCCCAAAAATCACGGGTACTATAACTTTTTCTATTATTACATCTGAAAATGTACCCAAACCTTTTCCCCAAAACCCCCGGTCACTATAACTTTTTAAAAATTTTTAAACATTAGAAATGTCTCCAGCCCCTTTTCTCCAGAATCCTGGCCCACTTTAACTTGTCATAAAAACATTCCTAAAAAATTTTACCCCAACCCTTCTCCAGAACCCCGGTAAACTGTAACTTTTTTTTTTTATTTTATTCATCTAAAAAAAAATTTGTATCCAGACCCTTCTCCAGAATCCTGGTCACTTTAATTTGGGTTCTTATTACATCTAAAAATTTTTGTATCCAAAACCCCCTTTCCAGAATCCGGGGTCACTATAACTTGTTATATTTTTTTAACTTTTCTAGAAATGTACCCAAAACCCTTCCCCAAGAATCCCGGTCACTAAAAATTTGTCACTTTAAATTATATCTTAAATGTATCCAGCCCCTTTTCCGGGAACCCCGGGTCCTATAACTTTTTTCTTTTAAATTACATCAAAAATTTTTTCCAGACCCTTTCCCTCCAAAAATCCCGGTCACTGTAGTTGTTATATTATTACATCAAAAATGTACCCAAAAACCCTTTTCCCAATCCGGGCCTAAAAACTTTTTTCTATTAATCTTTTAGAAATGTATCCAGACCCTTCTCCAAAACCCCCGGTTTTGGCCCCCAAAACTATAACTTGTAATATTATTACATCTAAAAAGTACCAAAACCCTTTTTTCCAGTACCCCTTGATCACTTTAATTTTTATTTTTTTACATCAAAAAATTTTAACCAGCCCTTTTTCTCCAAAAAAATTTTTCCTGGTCACTAAAAAAATTTGTTATATTAAAAAACATTTAGAAATGTTTTCCAAAACCCTTTTTCCAGAACCCTGGTCACGTAACTTTTTTATATTATTCATCAAAAAATGTACCCAGCCCCTTTTTCCAAAAACCCTTTGGTACAAAAATAACTTGTTATACATTACATCTTAAGAAAGGGTTTTCCCGCCCCTTCCCCAAAAAAAAAATCCTGGCCCACTAAACTTGTTCAATGTTTACATCAAAGAAATGTACCCAAAACCCTTTCTCCAGAACCCTTTGGGTCATTTAAAAATTTTTTATATTTTTAACACCTAGAAATGAAACCCAAAACCCTTTTTCCAAAAACCGGGGTCAACTATAACTTTTTTAAATTATTACATCTAAAAAATGTATCCAAAACCCTTTTCTCCAAAACCCCGGGTCACTAAATTGTTCTTTTAAATTAATTCTAGAAATTTTCTCCAGACCCTTCTCCAAAATCCTGGTCACTTTTAACCCTTGCCCTTTATTCCCTTTCTAAAAAGGGGTATCCAGACCCTTTCTCCGAACCCGGTCACGTAAACTTTTTATATTTTTAAAAAAAACCAGAAATGTATCCAGACCCTTCTCCAAAATTTTCCTGGTCACTATAACTTGTTTTTATTTTTAAACATTTAAAAATGTACCCAAGACCCTTCTCCAAAATTCCCGGTAAATTTACTTGTAATATTTTTAAACATCTAGAAATTTACCCCAGCCCTTCCCCAAAGTTTTCCCGGTCACAAAAAATTTGTTTTTTGGGTTCCCCAAAAAAATTTGTATCCAGCCCCTTTTCCCCAAAAAGAATCCTGGCCATTATAATTGTTCTTTTTATTACATTCAAAAAAAGTATCCAAACCTTCTCCAGAACCCCCGGGGTAAATTAAAATTTGTTCTATTATTCCCATCTAAAATTTCTCCAGACCCTTCCCCCCAGAATCCGGTTCCACTTTTTAAACTTGCCCATATTACTTTCTGGGAATGTACCCCAACCCCTTCCCCAGAAATCCCGGGTCACTGAAATTTGGGTTATATTTTTTAATCATAGAAATGTTTCCAGCCCCTTTCTCCAAATCCCGGTCACTGTAGCTTTTTAAATTTTAATTAAACTCTAAAAAATGAACAGACCTTTCCTCAAAAAATTGGTCCTATAAACTTTTTTAAATTATTCCCATTTAAAGAAATTTGTACCCAGCCCCTTCCCCATTTATTTTGGGTCACTATAAACTTTTTCCCTTTTATTACACAAAAAATTTAAAAACCAGACCCTTCTCCAAACCCTGGTTTTTATAACTTGTTTTATTTTTTCATTAGAAATGTATTCCAGACCCTTTTTCCAGGAATTTTTCCCTCCCGGGTAAACAAAAAAAAAATTTTTGTTCTTTATTACATCTAAAAAGGGTCCCCCAAAAACCCTTCTCCAAAAATCCTTGGGTCACTAAAAACTTGTAAAAAATGAAAATCAAAAAATGTTCCAGACCCTTTCTCCAGAACCCCGGTCACGAAAATTTGTTAAAATTAAAATTCATCTGGGAAATTTTTTTCCGCCCCCCTTCTCCGAACCACCCCGGGTTTCACTGTAGCTTTGTTTATTTTTACATTTTAGAAATGATTTTTCCAGCCCCTTCTCCAGAATCCTGGTCACTAAAAAACTTTTTAAAAAAATTACATCTAGAAATGTATCCAAACCCTTTCCCCCGAACCCGGGTCCACTTTTAACTTGTTTCTTTTTAAATTACATCAAGAAATGTATCCAGACCCTTCCCCCGAACCCGGGGTCACTATAACTTTTTATATTATTACATCTGGAAATGTCTCCAAAACCCTTTCTCCAAAAACCCTGGTCACTATAACTTATTCATTAAAAATTAGAAAATGTATCCAGCCCCTTCACAGAACCCCGGTCACTGTAACTTTTTTCTTTTAAATTACATTTTTAGAAATGTATCCGGGACCCTTACTCCAAAATCCTGGTCACTTTTAATTTTGTTATATTAAAAACATCTAGAAAGTTTTCCGGGCCCCTTCTCCGGGAATTTCCTGGCCCACTAAAAACTTGCTCTTTTAATTTAAAATTTTAAAATGAAACCAGCCCCTTCCTCCAAACCCCGGGGCCCATTTTTAAACGGGTTAATTATTACATTTTGAAATGTTTTCCAAAAACCCTTCCCCAGAACCCCGGGTCATTTATAATTTGATATTTATTACATCTAGAAATGAATCCAAACCCCTTTCCCTCCAGAATCCCGGTCACTAAAAATTTGTCACATTATTATATCTAGAAATGAAAACCAGCCCCTTTTTCCAGAACCCCGGTTCACTAAAACCCTTGTTCTATTTTACCCCCTAGAAATTTTAACCCAAGGACCCTTCTTTATTTTAAAATTTTTTTTCTTTTTGATGTGCTTTTTATTTTTTTTTTTTTTTTTTTCTTTTTAAAAAAATTTTTTTTTTAATTTTTTTGTACCTAAACCCAGCGGGGTTTTTAATTATTCTCCTGTCTGATTTTTTTTTTTACATCCTTTATTTTTGGGAAATTTGGTGCAAAACCTAATTATTGGGGTAAATTTTGCCAAAAACGTTTGCTACAATTTACTCCAAGGAACTTTTTTCCGGGGTTGTTTATAAACCAGTCCTAAAATGTGGAGCACTTTTTGGGGCCCCGAGGGGGACTTCCACATAACTTGAGGAACAGAAAAAATATGATCATCTCAAAACTTCCCTATAAACCACAAGAGATAAAAATACCACTTGTATCTATAACCTTTTTTAGTCAAATTTTCCCCCTTCTTCCCCGATGATCTCACAAACCTTCTGTTGTGTTCTTAGATTGCGTCTTGTTCTATTAAAAATGAACATTTCACATTTGAAGGTCAGGTCCAAGGTGACTCTACTTGCATGTAAGACAGAAGACCATGGAGGCCAGTCATAGGCCCTCAGTGGGATAAGAAGTCTCCGTACATCGTCATAGTGCTCTCCAAGGCACCCAAAAAAAATATGCCCCCTAGAGAAGGGTCAAAAGTCACTAACCCATCACCCTGTCTGCACTGACAAAGAGCAAACACTCCAAAACAGCTGCCTGAGGATATGAGGTTCTGCCCACTTGGAGGAGAAACTAGCTTGGCTTGAAATCTCCATTCACATTTCAAGGCTCTTTTGATGGGTTGGATGTGGCTGTAAGGGATGTCACTTACAATAGGTGGCACCTGAGACTCAGCTTTCTTCTCTAGAGCTAATTTACATACATGAGCAATGATGTGATACCAGAGCAGAACACGGAGCAGTGACAGGGCTATCTTAACAGCATTATGGGCCCCTGGCCATAGCAGTGCAGTGACCCTTGTCCAAAAACATGGCATCACACCAAGCCATGACTTTAGCCACACCCAAATAAGACACCAAATAAGGCCATGCCTCTAACCACCTCTAAGCACACCCCAATCACCCCGCCACCTATGTCGGGACAAACCACTGACGTCTTTTACACAGTTTGGAGCCTACAAACTGACTGGCAGAGAAGGGAGCCAATGGCTTCCTGTCTCACCATGCTTCTTAACTGCTTGCGTTGTCCTTAGAACAGACAAACAGTTAAATAGACAGCACCAACCCAGGGATCCAGGGCATGTGTCCTAGTCTTCACCTTGGATTTGGCACTGGTTAGCACCATTTCAATTTCACTCTTTCCCCAAGTGGAATCCAAGAAGGACACAGGATCCTCTCGAAAGAAAGGACAAGTCCATCCTTTTTTTCCCACCACCATGGATATGAAATTTGTGGTGTAGAAATCCACGCTGTAGTTCAGTGTGAACCACGCGGACTGTCCTCTGAGATAAATAGGACTCGGTGGGTACGTGGATTTTAATATGGAATCTGTCGGGGAATCTGCATAATGTTCCACATTCTAATCCATTGTGTGAACTTCCCCTAAAGTGCTTATAGGCGCATGCTACTATTTTGATGGAGAGATGCTTTCATTAGGGTATGTTCACCTGGCACCTCTTAGACCACGGGTATCAAAGACAAGGTCCGCGGGCCAAATCCAGTCCGTGGCCTTGTGTTTTCAGGCCCGCGCGATCTCTCTGAGTCAGTCAGCAGCTGCACACTCGGTGCAGCTGCTGGTACAGGGAGCAGGCAGGAGAGATCATTTCCCTCCTATCTTCTCCCTTTGTATGTACTGTGCTCGGTGAGCGATGTACATACATACGGCGTCGCAGGGGACGTGACGCACTGCTTTACTCACGCCCCCTGCGATGCTAGGTCTCTTCGGTTGGTAGCCTCTGCTAGCCCAGGAGACCCCTAGGAGCTGCGTGACTGTGTAAGCGGCATGATCATGTCACGCCGCTTACACCGTACACCAGCTCCAGGACCTCCACGGACCGTGAGAAGGTGAGTAGCTTTTCTTTATTTTATAATCATTAGCTGCAGGGGGGCATCTACCTGGCTACTGGGGGACTATATGGAGCATCTGCCTGGTTACTCGGGGTTATGGAGCATCTATCTGGCTACTGGGGGGCTATATGGAGCATCTGCCTGGCTACTTGGGGGCTATGGGGCATCTACCTGGCTACTGGGGGGCTATGGGGCATCCACCTGGCTACTGGGGGGCTATGCGGCATCTACCTGGCTACTGGGGGCGATATGGGGCATCAACATGGCTACGGGGGGGCTATGGGGCATCTACCTGGCTACTGGGGGGCTATGGGGCATCCACCTGGCTACTGCGGGGCTATGCGTCATCTACCGGGCTACTGGGGGGCTATGGACAAGTTCTATTTACACAGTTCTAAAATTGTCAGCCCTTTAAGGCCCTTTAAGATACGCTGTGAGGCTGATGTGGCCCCCCGTGAAAACGAGTTTGACACCCCTGTCTTAGACCGTATTTTGCCCGAAATATGGCCTGTAACTACAGTAACTCATAGCTCTCTCTCTCTATATATATATATATATATATATATATATATATATAGTGAAGGAAATAATTATTTGATCCCTTGCTGATTGTGTAAGTTTGCCCACTGACAAAGACATGAACAGTCTCTAATTTTAAGGATAGGTTAATTTTAATATAGATAAGATAGAATATCCTAAATAAACTCTCATTGTATAAATTTTATAAATATATTTGCATTTTGCTGAGAAAAATAAGTATTTGATCCCCTACCAACCATTAAGAGTTCTGGCTCCTACAGGCCAGTTAGACTCCTAATCATCTCATTACCTGCATTAACGACAGATGTCTTAAATAGTCGCCTTTATAAAAGACTCCTGTCCATAGGCTCAATTAATCAGTCAGACTCTAACCTCTACAACATGGGCAAGACCAAAGATCTTTCTAAGGATGTCAGGGACAAGATCATAGACCTGCACAAAGCTGGAATGGGCTACAAAACCTTAAGTAAGACGCTGGGTGAGAAGGAGACGACTGTTGGTGCAAAAGTAAGAAAATGGAAGAAATATAAAATGACTGTCAATTGACATCGATCTGGGGCACCCTGCAAAATCTCACCTCGTGGGGTATTCTTGATCATGATGAAGGTGAGAGATCATCCCAAAACTACACAGTGGGAACTTGTTTATGATCTCAAGGCAGCTGAGACCACTGTCACCAAGAAAACCATTGGTAATATGTTACGCTGTAATGGTTTAAAATCCCGCAAGGTCCCCCTGCTCAAGAAGGCGCATGTGCAGACCTGTCTGAAGAAGGCGCATGTGCAGGCCCGTCTGAAGATGGCGCATGTGCAGGCCCGTCTGAAGAAGGCGCATGTGCAGGCCTGTCTGAAGAAGGCACATGTGCAGACCTGTCTGAAGAGCCATGTGCAGGCCCGTTGAAGAAGGTGCATGTGCAGGCCCATCTGAAGAAGGCGCATGTGCAGGCCTGTCTGAAGAAGGCACATGTGCAGGCCCATCTGAAGAAGGCGCATGTGCAGGCCCATCTGAAGTTTGCCAATAAACACCTGGATGATTCTGTGAGTGATTGGGAGAAGGGGCTGTGGTCAGAGGAGACAAAAACTGAGCTCTTTGGCATTAACGCAACTCCCCGTGTTTGGAGGAAGAGGTATGCTGCCTATGACCCAAAGAACACCACCCCCACTGTCAAGCATGGAGGGGAACATTATGTTTTTGCGGGTGTTTCTCTGCTAAGGGTACAGGACTACTTCACCGCATCAATGGAAGAATGGATGGGGCCATGGACTGTAAAATCCTGAGTGACAACCTCCTTCCCTCCGCCAGGACATTAAAAATGGGTCATGGCTGGGTCTTCCAGCAAGACAATGGCCCAAAACATACAGCCAAGGCAACAAAGGAGTGGCTCAAAAAGAAGCATATTAAGGTCATGGAGTGGCTTAGCCAGTCTCCAGATCTTAATCACCAAAGAACCTTATGAAGTAATAGAAGAATAAAATGTAAACACTTTCTGAAATATGTTGGAAAGCAACTATACCTATAATTCAACGCTGGCCCTTTAAGACAGGATTGAAGTTGGGTCAAATCAGCTCCTGGCATATGATGGATTCCTATGTTGACAGCTCTTTGAAACTTCCTGCCTGTTAGATGAGAGAGTCCACTCTCCAGAGGGGAGATTCTAAGACTGTACATTGGGATGTTCTGTGCTGCTGTCTTCATGCTGGGTGTTATTACACTAGCAGCAGTGTAATATGGATGCCTGTGTGCTATGGAGGAGGAGGCTGGAAGCAACAGGTAAACCCTGTCAGACATATGTCCTCAGTGTGCTGTGCCTGCTGCAGTGAGATTATCCCTCAACAAGCAGCAATGTCTTCAGCTCCCCTTACACAGTTGGTATCTCCCACAGAAGGAATCTTACTAGATTGTGATCTCTGCCTGACAAAGTGAAAGTAAAACCTGTTTCTCTGTAATATTGAAGGAAATCAGCTGATTTGCTAATGACATGTATTTGAGAAAAGTCTTATAATTTCATCTAGTATAACTTTTTATGTTTGTGATGGTGTTCTGTAAAGGGGTGTTCCCACCATGCACTTTGATGACATATACATAAGATATGGGTATGGCATCAAAATGTAATAGGAACAGGCCCTCAAATGTGTCAGCTCAGAATTGAGCACGACTCTCCCTTCTGTTCCATGGGAGCTCCCAGTAGAGGGAAGAAATGTGTGTTTTGGCTGAACTTTGATGTAGAACAGAATGGAGAGCTGGCCGCACTTGCGCACAACTCTTTGAGCGCTGTATTTACAATGAACAGCATGGCAGGGATGGTAATAAACAGTCCCTGCCTTCTCAATGGAGAACTCTCCACTTGTGCAGCTGCACAATTCGTTCCAAAATGTCGGTGCAGAATGTCCCATTCAACCTCTGGGCCACCCGGGCCCCTGCTACAGCTATAGTCCCACCCCTGATCATCACACAATAGGTCTAGCTGCAAACAGCTGTTTTTGATGGGGAAGGTTGCTGTCAGCTAATCATGTAGTATTTAACCAGTGTTGGACTAGGGTGCCTGGGTCCCACCAGTGGAGTTTATGCTTGGTGGCCATTCTATAGCTACTGTACATGACTGCACATACTACATCTGCCTCCTCGTCAGCTTTTCTCCCTGAGAAGTAGCCCCAGGCCTGCTAGTCCCAGGGGCCCATTGTTCCAAAGGACCCATTGGGGGTTTCCTCTGCTCCCCTGTGGGCTAGTTTGAGCCTATTTATGTTGTCAAATGTATAACTGTCCAAATAATACATGAGTGAGGTCTGTTGCTGTTTAATGGCTCTCTACTTTGTATCAAGCTTGAACTGGGCAAGGTGGGGCACAAATAACAGCAGGCCTGGGGCTACTTTTCAGGGATAAAGGCAGAGAGAAAGAGAACATGAGATATGTACAGTTATGTTCAATAGCCGTCAAATGGGTCCCAAGAATCAACTCCACTGTTGAACCCTAGGAATTGACTCCACTGGTGGGCGCAAGAATCAACTCCACTGGTGGGCCAAAGAATCAACTCCACTGGTGGGCCCAAGAATCAACTCCACTGGTGGGCCCAAAGAATCGACTCCATGTGCCCAAAATCAACGTCCAGCTGTTGTTTGGCTCTCAAGAATCAAGCTCCACATGGTGGGGCCACAAGAATCAACTCATGGTGGGACCAGGATCAAATCCACGGAGAGAATCCACAACTAACTCCATGTAGGTCCCAAAGACCGCTCCACTGTAGGCCCCAGGAATCAACTCCACTCGTGGGTCCCAAGAATCAACTCCACTGGTGGGCCAAAGAATCAACTCCACTGGTGGGCCCAAGAATCAACTCCACTGGTGGGCCCAAAGAATCGACTCCACTGGTGGCCCCAAGAATCAACTCCACTGGTGGGCTCCAAGAATCAACTCCACTGGTGGGCCCCAAGAATCAACTCCACTGGTGGGACCCAAGAATCAATTCCACTGGAGTAACTCCACAACTAACTCCACTGGTAGGTCCCAAGAATCGACTCCACTGTAGGCCCCAGGAATCAACTCCACTAGTGGGTCCCAAGAATCAACTCCACTGGTGGCCCCAATAATCAACTCCACTGATGGCCCCAAGAATCAACTCCACTGGTGGGCCCAAGAATCAATTCCACTGGTGGCCCCAAGAATCAACTCCACTGGTGGGCCTTAAGAATTGCCTCCACTGGTGGGCCCCGAAAAATAACTCCACTGGTGGGCCCCAAGAAATCAACTCCACTGGTGATCCGAGGAGTCAACTTCACTGATGGGTGCCAAGAAATCAACTTCCTGGTGGACCCCAAGAATCAACTCCACCAGTGGGCCCTAAGTATCAACTCGAATGTTGGGTCTCAATAATTTCCTCTACTGGCCCCCAAAGAAATCAACTACGCCAGTGTGCCCCAAGAAATCAATTCTACTGGTGGCCCAAGGAATCAACTATACCGGTGAATGCAAAGAAATCAACTCCACAGTGGGCCCCAGGCACCCTAGTCCAAAACTGCTTTGGCCTGTAAAAGGAGTCTCAAGTGATGCCCATACACCCTAATAACACTGAACTAAGGGTGTAGTTAATTTTAGGTAAATAAGGCTGCTTCACTCGCTTTGTCACCTGTTGCAATTGGTATTTTCTCGTTTGACGTTGTATTCAGTATCTCTTTGAATGCATGTACTCAGGGCTGACATCAGTCATCTACTAACCGTTTCAGGGCCTCATACAGCCAAATCAAATGGGGCCCCCACCCATTACTAGTTCCTATTTTTTAACATGTCAGTGGGCCCCTTTTTGATTAACCCCTTAAGCCGAACGCCTAAAAAGTACTTATTGAACAGAACATTTTTTTCGTTTTTGCCTCCTTGCGTTTCAACTGTTGTAACCTTTTTATTTTTTCAATGACGCAGTTGTATGAGGCCTCGTTTTATTCGAGACAAGTTGTACATTATGGAGGAATAGTTTAAATTCGGTTATAAATAATTGCAGAATTTTTTGTTTTTTTAAGTTTTTTAATTTTTTTTTTTACACCATTCACATTTCACACTTAATAACTTGTTAGATTAATTCTACAGGATATTACGGTCGTGTGGATAACTAATATGTGTAGGTTTTTGTGTGTGTGTGTGTTATGTATGCACAATTATTTTTTACTAAATATTTATTTTTATTTTATTCTTTATTTTTTTATTCTTCTTTATTTTACTTTATTTATTTTATTTTACTTTTTTTTTTTACATCCCCTGAAGGGAGAACTGTTTTACATTTTTTTTTTTTTTTTTTAAAAATAGTAATTCATTAGCAAAATCATATATTCTAAAACATGCGAATCTGTGTCAGTCTGACACAGGCAGTGAACAGGACAGCACACAGTGTGTCCTAGTCACTGGCTTGTTACACAGAGAGCTCTGGGGCTACTCTAGGTCCCCAGGGCTGACTGTGCAGCCATTCCCCGGGCTCTGTCGTGTCACCGGGTGTTCCGATCATCCGACAGAGCAGGGGAACCCTTTGAGTCCGCAATCAAAGGGTTAAAGCACCGGGTTGCGGAGGTTTCCTCTGCTCCCCGGTGCTTGCAAGGGATGCTCTGGGATCAGGGCTGTGTAGCAAGCACAGCCCCGATCTCAGCGCAGCTGCGGCGCACGGGCGCCGCAAACTCCGGTGTTTGCAGCGACGTCTAAAGTCGGCGGGCGGTCGTTAAGGATTTAAGGCCCCTGACAGGAGTACTGCCCATACTGCCCTATTGGCAACCCTGCATGTACTGTCCATATCACCACCAGCAAGTGACAATAACAGAGCATCAGCCGAAAGAGCATCTCAGGACGCAGATGAGGTCATTAACCAACATTTAGCTTCTGGCCAATGACATTGACGTGATATGTTTTCTATTAAACTCCACAGACAAAATCTGTGTCTCTCCTGAGACCAAACACTATGCAGCTGACCGAAATAGTAACCCGGCTCATGACGAGCAAGAAGCACAACTTGTAAACTCATTCACATAAAGCTTTTGGGCCCCGTCTGTGGTATCTGCCGGGATACCTTCAAAATGTTTTCCCGATAGATACTGCAACAGGGCCATGGACTTCTATAGGCCCACATAGTCCTGTTTGAATTATGTCTGCCCTATGTAGCAAACAAGTGCAGTCCTATTTAGCAAAAGCATAGTCTATGGGGACCAAAGATTAAGGGGGCCCACTAAAGTACATGAGCTCTGTACCTATTAGTAAGCAATAGCAGTTTGGTGGCTTTCTGCTATATAGCGCTATTTGGGTTCTTTGAGATATGATTTCTTTTTTTTCTGTGGGTCCAGGCTGAGACTGGCTCACCTGGGATCAGGGTAAAATCCTGGTGGGCCCCTAAGAAATGCAGATCGAGGGCAACTTTCTGGGAGAAAGGCAGAGAAAGAGAGGCAAAAAGCAAGAGGTCTATGTAGTCATATACAATAGCTGTAAAATGGGCCCCAGGAATCATCTCCACCAGTGGGTGCCAAGAATCAACTCTATTGGTGGGCCCCAAGAATCAACTCCACTGGTAGCCCCAATAATTAGCTCCACTGGTGGGCCTAAGCATCAACTCCAGTGGTGGACCCCAAGATCCAACTCCACCGGCGGCCCCAAAAATCATCTCCACTGGTGGACCTCAAGAATCAACTCCACCGGCGGTCCCAAAAATCATCTCCACTGGTAGCCCCAATAATTAGCTCCACTGGTGGGCCTAAGCATCAACTCCAGTGGTGGACCCCAAGATCCAACTCCACTGGTGGCCCCAAGAATCAACTGCACTGGTGAGCCCCAAGAATCAACTTCACTGGTGGGTCCCAAGAATCAACTTCACTGGTGGGCCCCCAAGAATCAACTCCACTGGTGGGCCCAAGAATAAACTCCACTCGTGGACCCCAAGAATCAACTCCACTGGTGGGTCCCAAGAATCAACTCCACTGGTGGCCCCAAGAATCAACTGCACTGGTGGGCCCCAAGAATCAACATCACTGGTGGGCCCCAAGAATCAACTCCACTGGTGGACCCCAAGAATCAACTCCACTGGTGGGACCCCAAGAAAGAACTCCACTGGTGGGTCCCAAGAATCAACTCCACTGGTGGGTCCCAAGAATCAACTCCACTGGTGGGCCCCAAGAATCAACTCCATTGGTGGCCCCGAGCATCAACTCCACTGGTGGCCCCAAGAATCAAATTCACTGGTGGGCCCCAAGAATCAACTGCACTGGTGGACCCCAAGAATCAACTCCACTGGGGGGCCCCAATAATAAGCTCCACTGGTGGACCCCAAGAATCAACTTCACTGGTGGGCCCCAAGAATCAACTGCACTGGTGGCCCCAAGAGTCAACTCCACTGATGGGCGTCAAACTGGGCAGCCTTTACTAGTTTCCCGGCTACTATGGAAATCCATCAGCAACGTGGTAACACAGCACTATGCGGGGTGAGGGAGGGGGGTGGGCCATGGGGTAAGAAAGTGAGCCCCCTCCCTCTAAATCAATTAAGATGCAATGGTCATTATTCACCGGGGACAGATCTGAGGTCTGTCCACTCTTATCATAAGAGCAGGGTCCCGGCCATCATCAGACCCCTGAGCCCTTGTTTCATCCAGCACAGGGCATTGCTGCTAGCTCATTTGTGCCCTGCCGGCCAAAGCCGTTATGTCGTCGTTAAGGGGTTAAATTGGGCAGACATGGTTCAAACAGGACTACAGACCTACAGAAGTCTAGGGTCCGGTTGCAGTATCTATCAGGATTACATTTTTAAGGTATCCCGACAGATATCAAGGACGGGGCCCAACAATTTTATGTGAATGAGTTTACAGTTTGACAGGTAACAAGTTGTTCTTCATGGTCATCAGTGCGCCGGGTTACTGTTTCGGTAAGCTGCATAGTGCTTGGAATATGTTGAAAGTTGCTGTTTTCTTGCAACAGTTGGCCCCTATGTTTCTGGGCCCCATGACTGCTATGGCTATAACTATGTCCATGACGTTGCGTGACTTTGTACTATCCACCAGGGCTCCTACCGCTAGGACTGCTTGACCGTTTGGAAACTTAGGGCCTTATGTATGAAAACTGTCCAGCACTATGACTGTCTTTGTTGCCCAGAGCAACCAATTAGAGCCCATAGCAACCAATCAGAATCCATAGCAACCAATCAGAGCCCATAGCGACCAATCTGAGCTCACAGCAACCAATCAGAGCTCATAGGAGCCAATCAGTGCTCAGCTTTCAACTTTCCAGAGCACTATATGAAATGAAAGCTGAGCTCTGATTGGTTGCTATTGACTCTGATTGGTTGCTATGGGCTCTGATTGGTTGCTATGGATTCTGGTTGCTATGAGCTCTGATTGCCATGGGCTTTGGTGGCTATGGGCTCTGATTTGTTGCTATGAGCTCTGATTGGTTGCTATGCACTCTGGTTGCTATGAACTCTGCTCGCTATGTGCTCAGGTTGCATTGGGCTCTGATTGGTTGCTATGAGCTCTGATTGGTTGCTATGAGCTCTGGTTGCTGTGAACTCTGGTCGCTATGGGCTCTGATTGGTTGCTATGAGCTCTGATTGGTTGCTATGCACTCTGGTTGCTACGAACTCTGGTCGCTATGGGCTCTGATTTGTTGCTATGAGCTCTGATTGGTTGCTATGCACTCTGGTTGCTACGAACTCTGGTCGCTATGGGCTCTGATTGGTTGCTATGAGCTCTGATTGGTTGTCTGTGTTGCTATGGGCTCTGATTTGTTGCTATGAGCTCTGATTGGTTGCTATGCACTCTGGTTGCTAAGAACTCTGGTCGCTATGGGCTCTGATTGGTTGCTATGGGCTCTGATTGGTTGCTATAAGCTCTGGTTGCAATGGACTCTGGTCGGTCACTATGTGCTCTGATTGGTTGCTATGAGCTCTGATTGGTTGCTATGGGCTCTGATTGGTTGCTATGGGCAACAAGGACAAGGGCTAGACAGTTTTCAAACATTAGACAGTTTACATACATAAGGCCTTGTGTGTCAATTCAATAGCAGATATTGTGGAAGTCTAAATGCACCTAGAGAGGTTATTAGATTTTTCTGCCATAAATGGTCGGTTTTACGTTTGCTACCGTGAGTTATAACTTGTATAATGTACAGTCTTGGGGGACAGGAAACCCGGCCATGTGCAGTGATATGTGATACGGCTCAGCGCTGGAAGACGTCATGCAGCAGCTCATTACAAGGGGCGCACAACATATCTTATTTTTGGCAACCGGGAGTATAAAGGAAGTGTCTTCCTTCCGTCACAATTTTGTACTGTCTATGGAAGCTCCGTCCGCCCTGGTGACCTTCTCCTTCTGCAGCTATTTCATCTACAAATCAGAGTTGCTAAAGGTAATTGTGCTCATAAGAGATAAGAAGAGTCAACTGCTGAGTGTTTGCTGCAATTAATGCTGCGATCCTGCTACAAAGCCGCTTACCAGCATCGGGATGTCCTCATACGCCTAATGTCAGGAAGGGGTTAAAACGTGACTTCATTTATCCCATACGCTGAACGCCGTAAAAGGAAAAATATTCCAAAATGCCAAAATTACGTTTTTTGGGTCATTTCACGTCCTCTGAACATTGGAATAAAAATTGATCAAGAAATTGCATCACTCCCAAAACTGTACCAATAAAACCTACACTTCAGCCCGCAAAAAAATGCCCCTCACTCAGGTCCATGAGCGGGCAAAACAAAAAAGTTACCAGTGGCGGTAAATGGCGAGTCTTAGAGGTGGAGAAAGTTTTTATTTTTTTTAAAAAGAACTAAAACAGAATGAAAACCCTACACATTTCGGGCCACAACTGTTTGAGTCTAAAACTCACTCTTTTGCCCATAGTAACCTAACCGGAATCACGTTACCCCATTAACATATTTTTTTCGTGTTCTTCCACCAAATTAAATGGTATGGTCCATGTTTTTTTTTTAAAAAAAAACAAAACAAAACACATCTTGTCCCTCAAAAAACAAGCCCTCATATAACAATGTAAATAGAAAAATCACTTTACCCCATTTACAATTTTTTTCGTGGTCTTCCAGCACATTACATTGTACGGTCCATGGTTTTAAAAAAAACAAAAAAAAAACCACATCTTGTCCCTCAAAAAACAAGCCCTCATATATCTATGTAGATAGAAAAATCACTTTACCCCATTTACAATTTTTTTCGTGGTCTTCCAGCACATTACATGGTACGGTCCATGGTTTTAAAAAACAAAACAAAAAAACACATCTTGTCCCTCAAAAAACAAGCCCTCATATATCTATGTAGATAGAAAAATCACTTTACCCCATTTACAATTTTTTTCGTTGTCTTCCAGCACATTACATGGTACGGTCCATGTTTTTTTTTAAAAAAAACAAAAAAAAAACACATCTTGTCCCTCAAAAAACAAGCCCTCATATATCTATGTAGATAGAAAAATAAAAAGAAGTTTATGGCTTTTAGAAGTTGGGGTGGGAAAAACTCATAATAGTCGAGGACCAGAGGCGTAAATTCAAGCTCTCGGGCCCTAGTGCAGAAAGTGAAATGGGGGGCCCCCCAACTACCATGTGCCCTTTACAATACTGGTGTCTTCTTATGTGGCAGGAAGGCTTTTGGGCCCTTTCAGGCTGCAGGGCCCGGTAGCGACTGCTACCGCTGCACTCCCTGTACTTACGCCCCTGTCGGGGACATGTAGGCGGCGCAGGTACGTAGTCAAGAAAGGTAGCCAAGGGTCGGAAACACAACGAGACAGGAACGCGCTTCTATCATACATGAAAAAAACTTTGAGATTCTTAGTTCACACGTTTTGATCAAAAAATGTTTAAGCCAGCCTCGGCTTACAACGGGATCTCAAGGCGGGTGGTCCTACTCTATCCTTCCCTCTCACTAGAGTCAAATCCAGACTTCTCATTGGGTCAACCGACATCCATTATCCAGAGATAAAAAAATAAAAAAAACACCAACCTTGCAAGCTGCACTGATATAACAGCCTGTGAAAGTGGATGGGGTGCAAGAAACCAAAATGGAGGCATCCCTTCCTCCCTATATAGATTAAAAGAAATATATGCCAAATACAACATATAGTTCTGCACAAAAAAAACATTTTTTTTCAGAATTTTTTTTTGTGCAGAAACTATACGTTGTTTTTGGCATATTTTGCTTTTAATCTATATAGGGAGGAAGGTATGCCTCCATTTTGGTTTCTTGCACCCCGCCCACTTCCACAGGTTGTTATATCAGTGCAGTATGCTTGCAAGGTTGGGGGTTTTTTTATTTCCTTTCTCTCTGGATAATGGAGGTCGGTTGACCCAATGAAAAGTCTGAATTTGACTCTAGTGAGAGGTAAGAATACAGAAAGGCCCACCCGCCTTGAGATCACGTTGTAACCCGGGGGGTGGCCCTTAAACATTTTTTGATCAAAACGTGTGAACTAAGAATCTCAAAGTTTTTTTCATGTTTGATAGATAGCATAAATGCTTCTTTAGGGATTTCCATGTATTGTATAGCCCTTTTAGCAGTGGTGTACCACTGGTAATGGTGTGCGTGTGTATATATATATATATGCCGCAGCCCTGCCAGTGGCACCCAGGTTCACATTGTGTTTTTCAGAAATGTTTTTTTTGTGCGGAACTATACGTTGTATTTGGCATATATTGCTTTTAATCTATATAGGGAGGAAGGGATGCCTCCATTTTGGTTTCTTTCTCTCCGCCCACTTTCACAGGCTGTTATATCAGTGCAGCATGTTTACAAGGTTGGTGTCTTTTTATTTTTTTCTCTCTGGATAACCCAGTTGACCCAGTGAGAAGTCTGGATTTGGCTCTATTGAGAGGTAAAGATAGCGTAGGACCACCCGCCTTGAGATCCCGTTGTAAGCCGAGGCTGGCTTAAACATTTTTTGATCAAAACGTGTGAACTAAGAATCTCAAAGTTTTTTTCATGTTTGATATATAGCATAAATGCTTCTTTAGGGATTTCCATGTATAGGAACGCACTTCTGGAACGCCTTCACTAAAGCACAAGGCCCTATAGATCCGGCAGGGAAGTGACGAGGGACGCGGTAATATATAGGGTCAGTGCCCGGCAATTAACCAATTACCGGCGCGCTGGCCCTTTAAATCTCAGAGAGCGAGCGCGCGCACCGGCCAGCAGAGGAAGACGGAAAGACAGGAGCGCAGTTAGGAGAGTACCCGCCGGCATAACAAGTGCGTCCGCAGCCCGACACACGGCCCGCAGCGCAACCTGTCCCCAGCAGCGAGCCAGAAGAGGGGACACGTGGACACCCGTAACAAAAAAAATACGAGAAGGACCAAACCAAGATGATAATCCACTGACTTCTGTGAGTACTTGTGTAAGTACAATGAATTCAATGGGGAAACTTCATCTATTGCATTCCAGCTATTGTAGACCGCGACGATACAGAAATTTGGAGGTCAGACTAGGTAACAGCGCAATTTATTTTCACTTAAATTACCCCATTAATGTTCGGCACATAGGCCTTAGACTAATTAGAAAACCAATTAATACAAGTAATTTATAAGACCTATTTCTCTCCAATTTAGGACACGGCGCGCTTGCCCTACATACTTGCTCCAGTAAAAACATACTTTTTTTCATAAAATTATAGATGTTTTTTAGGAAATAAGACAAATGGTTAAGCAAAATGTGACACCAGTACAACAAAATGGAGAAAAGTCTCGTTAGGGCCATGGAAGAGTCAGGACACTATCATCACAAATGTCTTTTTACATATTTACTGTTATATGTATTTTTTTTTTTTTTTTAATTGGGTGTTTTTTTATATACTTTTTTTTTTAAAGTTCCCCTATGTACATTACTCTCTCTGACTTCCCTTCTGTGAGCTCTGATCGCACAGTAGTGAAAGGATTGCTTAAAGGGGTTGTCTCACTACATTGATTCATCTTGCCTCAGTCCTGTTTTCTTGGTTTCATTTTGAATTCAGGGGCGTGTTTACTGGCTTCCACTAGGCTGCAGTAGAAGCCAGGTCTGTAGCTATAGCAACCAGTGCTGACAGCCTATCAGGAGAGATTGAACAGGTCTGTAGCTATAGCGACCAGCACTGGCAGCCTATCAGGATAGCTCAAGCAGGTCTGTAGCTATAACGACCAGTGCTGGAAGCCTATCAGGAGGGATCAAACAGATCTGTAGCAATAGCAACCAGTGCTGACAGCCTATCAGGAGAGATCGGAAGGTCTGTAGCTATAGCGACCAGCACTGGCAGCCTATCAGGAGAGATCAAACAGCTCTGTAGTTATAGCAACCTGTGCTGATAGCCTATCATGAGAGATTGAACAGGTCTGTAACTATAGCGACCAGCACTGGCAGCCTATGAGGATAGAGCAAACAGGTCTGTAGCTATAGCAACGAGTGCTGGCAGATTATCAGAAGAGATCAAACAGGTCTGTAGCTATAGCAACCAGCGCTGGCAGCCTATCAGGGAGATCAAACAGGTCTGGGAGCTATAGCGACCAGTGCTGGCAGCCTATCGGAAACGATTCAAACAGGTCTGTAGCTACGGGAAAACCCAGTGCGGGCCGCCTATCGGAAGCGATAAACATTTTCTGTAGTATAGGGGCCCTGGGGAAATAAATGCCCCCCAATACAAGAGGGGATATCTGGGAATACCCTTGGCCCCTGTTAAGGGCCCACCCATATTAAAAGGGGACTTTTTTTTGGGCAAGTCTTTAACTTAAAAAGAAAGTGACCCTTGTGCGAGAAAACCCCCTTTTAAAACGCTTCTTCTTTGGGGTCGGTCTGGTTGAGGGTTTAAAATATAAATTAAAAAACCTGATAAAAATTTAAAAAAACCCCCTCCCCCCCCACCCCAGTGCCGGGAACAGGAAAATTTACCGTTTTTTCCCTTTCCCAAAGTATTGCTCTTTTTTTGTCTAATTTTATCAAATCCTTGTGGAAAAAAACAATAGAAAAAATCATTTATAAATTACCTGAAAGCTCGGACTGGCCCCCGGTGGGCCCTTGAGCACGGCAGACCCAAAGGGGGTTTTTTAATGCATATACACCCTCAAAAGGGGCCCAAAAAAAAAAAAAAAAAAAGGAAAAAAGGGAGGCAAAAAGCAAGGGGCGGGTTTTAGGATTTCTTGTCAGTCATTTAGTAGTGTAGGGTGGGCCCCCAAAAAATTAAACTCCCCCGGGGGGCCCCCAGGAAACAGCTCAAACTGGCACCCCCGTCCAACACTGATTCCCTGTTTATTGGGCCCCAAAATTTAAAAACATGATTACTGAAAATTGGGGAACCAAAAGTCAAACACTGATTACCTGCTATTGGGACCACAATCCAACACTAAATTACCTGTATTTGGGGCCCACAATCCAACATGAAAAACTGCTTTTGGGCCCACAATCCAACATGATTCTGCTATTTGAAATGAGCTATGTAGAGAAAAAGTAGCAGCTAAAAGTAAAAAAATTAGTTGCCCCCTGCCATCCAAAATTTTTTAAGCTACAGAAAGAGAATATTTTAATATTTTTAATTGCATAGGACTGCCGAAATAAAAAAATTACCAAATATTATAAAAAAAAGTAATTTTCTCGGAATATTGGTTTTAACAAAAAAAACTCCTTTCTGATGTCAGTGTCCCTATAACATGATGCTAAGGGCTTCAGATTCATATAAACACAGGAGCAAGAATATTTTATTTTATAGTTGAAGCTGTAGTCCACTAAAAAAAAAAAAAAAAAACAATGATATTTGGACAAAAAAATCACCGAGATTTCCCCAAACCCTTCACTTTCCGGGTTCTTTCCTGCCTTTTTTCAAATTTTTTGCAAAAGAGCGCAAAACCTTTTTCCCGCAAATTTTTGGGGTAAGAAACCCAAAAGGGGGAAAAAGGGGGATTTACCCCTTTGGCAGCAGCGTGGGAGACAGCTAGGTATCTGATTTTGTCCACCCTGGACCGAACTTCATGGATTTTTTTTAGTGGACAACCCCTTTAGGATAGTAAGTATTTGTTATGTTTTAAATAGGTCTCCCTTTTATGAAAAAGTTTTGAAAAAGGCTATGTCCACAGGGCATAAAAGGATGCAGTGAAATATTTGCATTTAATTTTTTTCCATTGCTGTTTTTATATGCATTTTCTTTATTTTAAGCTTCTTCGGTGCTTTTTTTCACATTTTTTTATGCATTTTTCATGATTTTTTTGACATGTTATATGTGAAAAAAATGAACAAAATTAGAGTTTCTGGGAAAAAAAAAACAAAAAAAAAAATTACACCCATACGTTGTGTGTGTGTTTTGTCTAAGTCACCATAGACTCTCCATAGTTAAAAGTGCATCAATGTGTATTGACATTCCCAGAATTGTGCTCATAGTTTCATAGTTTCATAGTTTGTAAGGCCGAAAAAAGACGGCGTCCACCAGTTCTGTTCATGCTCGCCAACTTTTGAAAGTGGCTTTCAGGAAAATCGGCGGTGATCGCAACGTGGCGCTGACCACAATTTGCATAGACCAATCCCCCTTTGTAATAAACCACACCTCCCTTCACTAAAGCCTCGCCCATGGAGCTGTGTTTCGGCTCTGGAAGAAAGCTGGGAGTTGATGGGAGTAGCGTCACCCAGTTTTTCTTAACGGGAAATTCGGCATCCAGGAGAGGTGGGAGATGGCGCCAAACTGTTCCTGAATCAATACCATTACACTTATACCAATATTACCGCCATACATTGACCATATAGTGGTATATACAAGTTGTACGCGGTCACTCTGCAGACATATAAGTGATGACAGTGCAGTTACATTCAGTGACTCGCAGGTGACTTCTTCTCTGATGAGTCTTTCACTTTCCCTTTTCTTCCTCATACAGTTTAGACCGTCATGATGACTTCTCCCAGCCACTGCAGAATTTACCACCCAAACATCTAGAATCCTCACATTTCCAGCACCTCCTTACCTGTGCCCACGTCTGTACAAACTCCCCATGAGGTAACAGGTGGAGGTGAGGGGGGCTCCGGGGGGATAGGTAGAGGTGGTGGGGATTTATGGTGTGATAGTTGGGGGTATTTTGTATTTTGTAGTAGTGGGCAGGGGTGGGAGAGGAAGTTCAGGTCACAGCTTTCAAGCACAGTCTCCTTGAGGGGGCAGAGGATCAACCATTTAGAGATTGTTCTGCAGCTGTAGCCTGTACCCCCCAGAATCATTTGGTGCAGGCAGGTTTTTCAGGGGTACAGGGAATGGAGTTTAGTAACGTCATATTTGTCAGGTTTTAAGTCTTGCCCTATTCTCACCCTGGCTTACATTGTCTAAGCAGGGCAACCACCCCAAAAAAGGGCAACCCTGCACTTGAACCTCTTCCTAAGCTGTACCTAGTAAAATGTGTGCCAAACAGAGAGAAGACAAACGTATGACAAACAAGGAACATGAGCCACAGATAACAAAGAATAGTTGTATGGGCCGAGGTCAAACCAGGAGTATGCGAAGTACCTAAGGACAGAACAGGAGAAAAACCAAAAAGACCAGCCAAAATCCGAGAACCAGCAAAAAGACACAGCAGAGTAAACCAGACAGCTAGGACACAAGAAGCAATCACAGGCAGAGACTGGCAGACAGGAAGAGGTTTAAAACTCCCGCTCCAGCCAGGGATTGGCTCAAGTGCTTAACCCATTAAGCACCAATCCGCACCCTGGCTGAGGCTGCAACAAAATCCTTAATGGGCCAATAGCGCACTCCTGACACAAGTCATGTTTCTATTTTTATATAGGTTTCCTTGTTGGTCTATTATGGACTCATTGGACCAGCTTTGGATCCATTTCTTTAATAAAATGGTCAACAAACAATGTTGTCGGGGAGTGTTTATTTAAATAAATGTTTTTGTGTTGTATCGTGTATTTTTTACCACTTAATTCTGGTTTCACTAATGAAGGTGTCTGACAGACCCTTCTCTATTACTAGCACTGGGGCTTGGTGTCAGTTAGCAGGGTTCTTGCCACTCCAAGGCTGAAACTAACCTTCTTTTACAATTGACCCAGTACCCAACACTCTAGGCGTACTGGGAAGAGCTAGGTTATCGTCAGAAGTGGATCCTTTAATGTGGTGATCTGCTTCTGGGGCAGTTATGGGCTGGTAATTTGGTAATTTAGGGTGAGAAGGAACCAATATCCGTGAACCTTTCCATTCTGATAGTATCATCCTGCAGCTGCCAGTCTTACTTTTCAGGCGTGCTGAAAAGGCTGTCACATGATGCTGCTCTGGTGTTGTTTCTCTTAAAGAACCTCTGACCGCCTTTTGGCTGCATGAGGTCCACCGACTCTCCCAGGGAAGCAGGAAGTCTCCCGCAAAAACTGGGAGAGTTGTAAGTATGCTGTACTCCCATTTTTTTGTGTGCCAGGTAATATGTAAATGAATACATTCATGTGTCTGATGCATGCGTTTTGTATATAAATGAATCGGACCCGTATGTGATATTGTTTTAATTTGCATATTGGCTCGTACCAAGTGGTACAATGCACATAGCGTAAACTTTCAGAAAATACACTCTACAGCTACGGCACATGACTCTTGCACCCTGCCTCTCTTTTTTTTTGTCTTTTTTGCCTATCTCCCTAAAATGCAGACCTAGGTCTACCATGGCTAGCGGCCCACTATGCCCAGGGGCCATGCAAGGGTTTCTCTTGCTGCTCTGTGGGCCAAAGACACAGTGTGGACCAGGCTCGGACTGGCCCACAGGGGAACAAGGGAAACCCCCAATGGGCCCCTGAGCATTGCAGACCTGGAGTTGTTTTTTAACTGTATATACGTCCTCAGAAGGAGCTAAAAAGCGGAGAAAGAGGCAAAAAGTAAGAGGCAGAGTATGGGAGGCAGGTACAGTTATTTACAGTAGCTGTAGGGTGGGCCCCCAAGATAAAGTCCACCGGTGGGCCCAGAAACAGTTCAACACGGTTCAGCGCTGTTCCTATTTTTGCAGATGACTCCAAGCTATGCAGGGTAGTGCAATCTATGGAAGATGCTGATAAATTGCAAGCAGACCTGGACACACTGAGTGCTTGGGCATCCACTTGGCAAATGGGGTTCAATGTGGATAAATGTAAGGTTCTGCATCTGGGTAGAAATAATCTGCAGCATCATATGTCCTGGGGGTAATAATCTGCAGCATCATATGTCCTGGGGGTAATAATCTGCAGCATCATATGTCCTGGGGTAATATTGCAGATCATATTCCTGGGTAATAAATCTCAGCATCATATGTCTAGGGGAGAAAATTGCTTTGAGAAAGATCTGGGAGTTCTTGTAGATCATAGATTACAGAACAGCATGCTATGTCAATCAGCTGCCTCTAGGGCAAGTAGGATATTGGCGTGTATTAAAAGAGGCCTGGACTCGCGGGACAAGGAGGTAATTCTACCGCTGTACAAAGCATTGGTGCGTCCTCACTTAGAATATGTTGTTCAGTTCTGGGCCCCAGTTTATAGAAGATATGTAATGGAGCATCTTAGAGAGAGTACAAAGACGAGCAACCAAACTTATAAGGGGAATGGAGCATCTTAGAGAGAGTGCAAAGACGAGCAACCAAACTTATAAGGGGAATGGAGCATCTTAGAGAGAGTGCAAAGACGAGCAACCAAACTTATAAGGGGAATGGAGAATCTTAGTTATGAGGAGCGGTTAAAAGAATTGAACTTATTTAGTCTTGAGAAAAGACGGCTCTGGGGGACATGATTAATTTATATAAAAATATAGATGGTATCTACAAAAAGTATGAGGAAAAATTGTTTAAAGTTAAGCCCCCACAAAAAACAAGGGGACATTCATTCCCTTCGGCTAGAGAAAAATGGATTCGATCTCCAGAGGAGAAAAGCATTCTTCACTGGAATAGCCACCTGAGGAGCTGGTCACAGCAGGAACAGGTGAGGGTTTCAAGAAAGGCTTAGATAACTACCTGAAACTAAAGAATATGAATGCGTATGTAGCCATGTAAAATGCTGGATCCTGGCTGGTGGAGGCTTTGGGGTCAGAGATGGGATCTTCCCTGGAGCAGATTGGTTCTTGGCTTGTGGGTTTCAGGGCATTCACCAGTGGGAAGGTTGGGCTTGAAATCCTTGTCCCCCTCCCTTCACCCACATTTTCCCCACCCTTGGTTGAACTTGATGGACGCGTGTCTTTTTTCAACCATACTAACTATTTAACTATGTAACTGGTAGCCCCTAGAGCCAACTCCACCGGTGGGCCCTAGACACCCCAGTCCGACACTGGTGTGAAACATGAAGATTGTATTTTTCTATTACCTTGGCAATTCCTTTTTATGAAATATGTCCCTAGTTATGCGCAATTCCTGTACAATCCGTCCAATGTGAAGCCAAATTGCTGAAGTAACGAATACAGAAGTGGATAAAATACCTGAAACCCAAAATGGAATAAAAACCTAAAGGACCTTGAATATAGAAGGGATATAATCTGCAAACAAAGAGTGAAAAATATTGTATACTGCATAAAATAGCAAATAAATACCGCTCAAATATCCCCGTCTCGCACAGATACAACGGCAAATCTCTCTTCACCTGTGCAATTATCGCTCGTGATGTCATGGGAGTCCCGTAAAGCGATGCAAGTCCCTGTAGGAATCATTTGCATTTGACAGATACTTAAACTCTGCAGGTTTCTTGGATGAAAATAAAATAAGCAAGGTTAGCGCTCAATTTCCTTCATGACTCATGTACTAATATAGCTATTAAAATAGTCATAGAAGACAAAAATAGAATATGTACCTTAACCCTTCCAGGGCACGGCTATTTCGGGTTAGGAGGGCGCCGTTTTTTTGTTTGTTGTTATGACTTTGCTCTGAGAGCCGTAACTTTTTCATCTTTTCGTCGATGTAGTCATATGAGGACTTTTTGTCTGGGACACGTTATTATTTTGTAACCCCTTAATGGTGTTTTACTACAAGAAAGATTCACTTTCAACATGTAGGGAACGGTAATTGAAGACTTTTACTAAATACATTGCTTTTTTTGATATTGCCCTGGTTAGAAGATAACAGAGATTTTATCTGCTCTGAGTGCACACAAGTGTCTCTATTGTAACGGCTGAAATAGTGGATCCGCTGTACCACTGCAGGCGATGGTATAAGCCGCACCAGGGAGTCTAAGGGGCTGCTGGTTTTCACCAGAGCCCGCTGCAAAGCAAGTTGGACTTGCTGCAGCAAGCGACCCTCCCAGGTAGCTAACTATGGCACGACTTGCCTGCAGTGGTGGCCGAGGTGAGGCCTAGCTGGCTCAAAGTCGGGGTCAGGACAGGCGGCAAAGATTTGTGGTCTAGGGATGGAGGCAATAGGCACGGTGCAAGATATAGCAATAGAACACTCTGGAACGCTTTTCACTGTAGGCGAGAGGCACAATTGATCTGGCAGAAGTGTCCGGATACATAGGGTCAGTGCCCTGCAATAATCAATTACCGGCGCTCTGGCCCTTTAAATCTCAGTGAGGCGGCGCATGCGCGCCCTAGGAAGCAGGGACGCGCACAGAGGCTGACAGGAGAGTGTGGAGGAACAGGAGCGTGGCCGGGGTAATTCTGCTGGAAATTTCAAAGCCCTTTTCCGCAGCCGGACTGGGGGACCGCGGCGCCCCCTTCGTCCCCACAGGGGTACGGGCAGAGGGAGTACGAGAGCACCCCCGACCCGAAAGGGTTGGGGGTTGGGGGGGGGGGGGGGGGGGGGGGGGGGGAACTCTTTAAACATCTATTTTACCATCCATATTTTCCTTTTTTTCCTGTTTTAGTTTAGGGGAGTGAGGTCCTTTTGGCCCGATGGGGCAGGGGCTTGTTTTCCCATAGGGTTTTTAACTTTGAAGAGCACTTGTTTTCACTCCTGCGAGGTCAGTAGCGTATTTTACTTCCGGATTAACTCCTGCAGTCATGTCACTGTAACAGGAATAGCTAGGAATAGCTATAGTCAATATGCCAATCACTGCTATAGAACCACCCACAGCCTGACCGGGAAAGGGGTGGGGTCGAAGCCCCCTGGGCTCTGTAAAACTGCTTTGGTGAAAAAACCCCTTTTAAAGGGACCAGGTCAAAAAAGGAATTTTGAAAAACCCCCTCATTTTTAAAGTTTTTGCCTCACAGCTTTTTTAGCAGTAAAAAACTTTTTTTTTTTTTTCCAGTTTATAAGGTTTTTTTTTATGCTTGGGGAAGTTTTTTAAAAAATAAAAAATTTTTTCCCCGTGAATATAAAGAAAGCTTTTTTGCATTAAATTTTTTTCTTTTTGGGTTTTCCCACCATTCATGTATCCCCACTAAAAAACCCGGGATACTTTAAATTTTGACAATTCTTTTTAAAATTTTTTAATTATGGTCTTGTGGAAACCTTATGTGTGTAGTTTTTTTTTCTGCTTGTGTGTAATGTTTTCCCACAATTTTTTTTAAAAGTGACATACACGCAGCGGGAGAAATAAGTCCCCTATTCCCCATAAAATTTCACACCAATTGCAGGTAGAATCCAATCCACACAGGAAAAGAAATAAAATTCATAGATCCCCCAAAAAATTAATTTCCCTGTAAAAAAATGGGGAAACGACACGGGAAAAAAGTTTTTGGAAAACATGAAAAAAGAGAGGGGAGGGGCACGCCAAAAAAATGAAAAGTCATGACACCAGCTAAAATATATTAGTAATTAATAAGCAATCCTGTCACTTAGTGATAAATAATATCAGCTTGTTCAACTGATGGCCTATAAAAAGGTGTCTTATTTCCAAGGTGCCATACAAGAAACATTTCATGATGGGGAAAACCAGTGAGCTGTCTCAAGATCTATGTAACCTTTGTGTTGTAAAATATACTGAAGGCATAAGAACATAATTTCACCATTAACTGGCAACGACCAGGTGCTCCCCGCAAGACGGAAGTGTGGAAAGAATTATCACTGGCAAAATTTCAGGGGTTTTTTAAAGGGAAGGATGAAAGGAAAAAAATGTACTAAAAACATTCTGCGGGGCCATCTACTAGGATGATGGGGAAAAAAACGGGGGGTGGAATTTCAGAAAGATAAGGGACCCCAAAACCCCCGGGGAAAGGGAAACAAAACGCAACTGGTTTCAGAGAAAGAACATAAAGCTGCTAGAACGGCCAAGCCGATCCCCTGAGCTGGATAGAAAATCTATGGAAGGACCCAAAGCTCAGAGATCATAGAAGGAGCCCACGGGAGCTTCAGGATGTGAAAACTAAGTAGAGAATATACCAAAATCCCACCTGAGCAATGCATGGGACTAGTTCCTCCATACAGGAGGCGTCATCATCAACAAAGACTTTTGTACCAAGTATCAAATATATTTCAGTGAGCGCGTTCAATACTTTTTACCTGTTTCATTTCTCATTATTACACAGAAATTCATTTCTGGACATGGTTTTTATTTTTTTCTGTGCCCGGGTTTGGGGGTGGGGGTTTTTACCCAAAAATTTTGGGGAAAATAGAATTACCCAGAAAAATTGGGGGACATGTTTAAACTTTTTTTTTCAACCCCAAATTTTAATATATAAAATATGAGGAAGAGGGGGAAAAAGAGAAAAAGGGGAGAGATGGAAAGAGAAAGAAAAGAGAGAGAGAGAGGGGGGGGGAGGGGAGAGAGGGGAGATAGAGGAGAGGGAGAAAGAGAGAGAAGAGAGAGAAAAGGAAAAAAAGAGAAAAAGGGGAAAGGGGGGGAAAAAAAGGGGGGAAAAGAGGGAAAAAAGAAGAGAGATAGAGAGAGAGTGAAAGAGAGAGAGGGAGGGAAGAGAGGGAGATAGAAAGAGTGAAAGAGAAAGAGAGAAAAGGATAGAGGAAAAGAGAGAGAGAGGGAGAGAGAGAAAGAGAAGAGAGAGAAAAAGAAGAGAGTGAGGGAGAGAGAGGGATAGAGAGGAAGAGAAGAGAGAGGGAGATAGAGAAGGAGAGAGAGAAAGAAAAGAGAGAGAGAAAAAGAAGGGTGAGGGGAAAAAGGGAAGGGGAGGGATAAAAAGAGAAGGGAAAAAAATAATAAAAAGGAGGGTGAGGAAAAAAAAAAAGAAGAGAGGGAAAAGGGAAGGGGGAGGAAAAAAGGGAAGGGAGAGAGAGGAAGAGAAATAGAGAAAGAGAAGATAGAGGGGGAGAGAAAGTGGAAAAAGGAAAAGAGGGAAAAAAAGAGAGGAAAGAGGAGAAAAAGAGAGGGGGGAAAAAAGAGAGCGGGGAAAAAGAGAGAAAAAAAAGAGAAAGGGGGAAAAAAAGAAGGGGAGAGGGGAAAAGAGAGGGAGGGAGAGAGAGGAAAAAAAGAGAGAAAAAGAGAGGGAGGGAGATAGAAAAGAGAAGGGAAAAGAGGAAAAGGGGAAAAGAGAGAAAAAAGAGAGGGGAGGAGAAGGGAAAAGGAAAAAGAAGGGAGGGGGGAGAAGGAGGAAGGAAAAAGGAAAAGGGGAAAAGAGAGAAGGGAAAAGGGAAAAGAGAGGAAGGGGAGAAGGGAAAGAGGGGGAAAAAGGGAAGGGGGGGGGGAAAAGGGGAGAAAGGTGAAAGAGGAAAAGAGGGGAGAGAAGGAAGGGGAAAAAGAGAAGGAAGAGAAAAGGAAAGGAGAAAAGAGGGGGGAGAGGGGAAAGAGAGAGAGAGAAAAAGAAGAGAGGAGAGAGGAAAGAAGGGGGGAGGGAAAAGAGAGGAAAAGAAGAGAGAGGGAAGAGAGAAGAAGAGGGGGAGAGGAAAAAGAGGAAAAAAGAGAGAGGGGAAAAGAGAGGAAGAGAGAAAAAAAAAGGAAAAAGAGAAGGGGAGATAAAAAGAGGAAAAAGAGGAGAAAGTGAGAGAGAGGAAGAGAGAGAGAAGGAGAGGGGGGGAGAGAAAGAGAGAGGAAAAAGAGAAAAGAGGGAGAGAGAAAAAAAAGGGGAAAGAGGGGAAAAGAGAAGGGAAAAGAGGAAAAGGGGAAGAGAGGGAAGAGAGAGAAAGGAGGACAAGAGGGAAGAGAGAGAAAAGGAAAAAGAAAAGAAGGAAGGGAAAAGGGTTTGAGAAGGGGTATGATATATACATGTATTAGCACTCTGGTACAGTGCATGTCCATTGCGGACTCCATACTATGACGCTGCAAGGGCATCCCTTTTTTGCATGTTTTTTTGGGAAAAGCCCAAAAAATCTAGGGTTTTTATGGCAAGTGTTTTTTAATAAATTAGATAATTGGCGCCGTCAGTGATGGCAGCAAATATTTCATTTTTTTAAAATGTAAAAACTGTGGAGCAATTTTTAACCCCAAATCTGGTGTTTCATGTTATTGGTGTCCAGCACCATCTGGTGGCAGGAAGCTGTATCCGTAACGTTTCAGTTGCCCCAAATTTTCCCGACACATCACTTTCTACGTTCCATTTAGGTCGGGTTCACATGTCAATTTATCGCACACGTTTTTTTTTCCTGGATTAGGTGTCAAAATAAAGGCCAAAAAAGTAACATTAAGGACCAATTGACTTAAATGGGAATAAGCGCACCTCAGACACAACGGAACCTTTTTGGGTGTAAAAAAAAAAATTTTTCTGGATTGCAGGCGGTGAAAGACGCCAAACAAATCAATAAGTTTTCCCGGTACCAGAAAAATTTCCCTTAAACTACTTTTGAAAAAAAATTAAAGCAGAGCTTGATTGGGTTTCTGTTGGGGGGGTGATTGGTTGCTATGGGCCCCCTAAATTTGGGTTTCTATGGGCTCTGATTGGTTTTCCCATAAGCTTGATTGGGTTTGGGCCCATTTAGCTTTCCCCGATTTGGGTTTTTATGGGGTTGATTGGGGTTTCTATAAACTCTGAATTGGTGGGGTATTTTTTCTCTAAATTGGGTTTCTATAAGGGTCTGATTGGTTTCTATGGTCTCAAATTTGGGTTTTCTATTGGGGGCTTTATTTGGTTGCTATGGGGCTTTATTTTTCTAAGGGGGCCCCGATTGTTCCCATGAATCTGATTGGTTGCTATGGTTTGGTTTTTTTTGCTTAAAGCTCTAATTGGTTGTTGGCTCTGTTTGGTTTGGTATGGGCCCTTTTTTTGGGATTGGTTGCTTTAAAGCTTTGATTGGTTGCTATGAGCTAGGGTTGTGTTGGCCGATGGTTTCTCTATTGGTTCTATGGGCTCTGTTTGGGTTCCTATGGTCTCTGATTGGTTCTATGGGCTCTGATGTTCTTGGGTTCTGATTGGTTGTGGGCTCTGTTTGGTTTTTTGGCTCTGATTGGTTGCTATGGGCTCTGATTGGTTGTGGCTCTGATTGGTTACTATGAGCTCTGATTGGTTGCTTTGAGCTCTGATTAGTTGCTATGTTCTCTGATTGGTTGCTAAAGGCTATGATTGGTTGCTATGGTCTCTTATTGGTTACTATGGGCTCTGATTGGTTGCTATGGGCAACAAAGACAGTCTTGCTGATAGAAACTTTTGATAAATACGTCCCTATACTGTAGGATTAGGATTTTTACCAGTAGCTACGGGACCCACTGTCTCCTTAACCCCTAACCATCATATGACATACAGATGCCAGTAAGGGGTATGGAGCGGGGTCACTCGCTGAGCCCCCTCCATTTGCAGCATTTAACAGCTGTCATTTATAGACAGGACCTGCCGCCAGCAGCCGGGATCGGAGTTGGTGTTAAACCCACCCCTTCAGTACCATGGCAAACACACCCACAGCATCCCAGGGATGGAGGAACAATGCTGGGCACCGTTGTGTTGCCGCACTACAGCCCGTAAAAATTCCTCAGCATTCACTCAGGTCCATACACGAAAAAATAAAAAAGTTACGGACGGCAGAAAATGGCGCTGTAGCCGTATAATTTATATAACTACCTACAGGGGATCTATACACCTACCTAAAGGGTGCCTAAATACCTGCCTATAATGAACATATATAGCTACTAAAGGCCAATTTACCTGCCTAAAAGGGGCTTTACCTACTATATTTGGGGTTTACTTACACGTATTTGGGGACACAAAAGAAGAATAAAACTTGGGATACAAATAGGAGCCATTTAGGGGAATTTTTTATGGTTGGAGCACAGGGGGGTCATTATTACCAATGGGGGGTTGCTATATATTGAGATTTTGTTCAGAGTTGGTATGGAAATGGTGGAAAAGTGAGGAGTTTAATATGTTTGTGTGGTAAATACTGCGGGGAAGAATCAGTGCCGGGAGCCATGGCAGCCTGGAAAGAAAAGGAAAGAGAATAACTCATCGGAGAAGGGAACGACTCATCAGAGAAGTCTTCTCCTGTGAGCCCCTGAATGTAACTGTACTGTAATGACTTATAAAGTGTCTGTATTCAATTGGGGCGGCATGTGTGAAATTTGACGTGTTAACGCCCAATTTCATGCACATAATAACAGCCTAGAATAGCCTGATTTATGAACCTGCTCTACATTCTAGCGCTAGTGTGACACTTCTGGCTCAGGTAAACCACTTTTAAAGTGCTGTTGCAGCTGTAATGCGCCTAGAAATGCCGTACTGAAGCTATAAATCTATAGCTTTGTATGGTTCTAGTGCACCTGCCTCCCGCACGCCCCCCGAACTCAGGCGGATTACAAAGTGTCACGGGCGCTCTGTAATGCGCGTGATATAGGCGTACGGGACATTTAAAAATGTAACGAATGGGGCTGCACCAGATATCGGGCTGAAAAGATGCCAGATATCTGGCGCGCCCCCGTTCTTACATGCCACCCCTGGTAGCTACCACTATATGGTCACTGTATGGCAGTAAAATTGGTCATTGTATAATGGTTTATATTTAGTATATGGTTGTGATATGTATTGGTATTTTTCAGTTACTATATGATGATGATATACTATTCACAGAAAGTTCGGGATATTTGGCTTTTGGCTAAAATTTCAGAATGAATACAACATTTTTTGAATTTTTTTTTAAATGCACTAAATGCCCCGTCTCTCCCCTTTAGGTGTTCTCGTCCAACTGTTCAGTGTTTCAGGACTTTTTGCACAACTTGCTGATCTCTATCAAGGAGCTTAATGGCAAAATTCCCAACAGGTGTTTGATCCCTGAATCGCCCAATACATTTAGGGGATCAATGTGAATTGGGATTTAAACCGTCCTCCTCATCCTGCTGTTCACATTGTGACATCATGAGACCGAGACAACACCTTACAATTGATCAGCAGGACCTCGCCATTGCCAGGCTTCAATCAGGATGCTCTCAAATGGAAGTGGCCACTGAGATTAGAGTGTCACAGAGTGTCATCAGCAAGTTGTATCAGAGATACTGAGAGACTGGAAGAGGCACAGAAAGGCAAAGAAGTGGACGTCCTTTGGCCCCATCACACGCTGAACTTCATTGTAACCAACGCCCTGTGGAACCGGATGATGAAGGCCACACAACTCCAGGCAGGTTTAAGGGAGGCGAGAGGCACCAAGTGTAACATGTATAAAAACTTTCTAGGTCTAAAACTCACCTTGTTGCCCATAGCAACCATTCAGAGCGCCCCTTTCATTTTTCCAGAGCACCATATGAAATGAAATGGGTCCTGTGATTGGCTGCTATGGGCAACAAAGTGAATTGTAGACCTAGACAGTTTTCGTACATGTGGCCCCAAGTGTCATGGCAGACCATTTGTAACCGGTTACATCAGTGTCTGTGTGCTTGACGACCTCCCCACTAAACAGCCCCGCTTCATG
>JAODAL010005324.1:0-145108 GCA_025379985.1 Phyllomedusa bahiana | reverse complement strand
AAAAAGATAAGGAGACCGGGGGAAAACAAGACAGTTTTGCTAATGACATCAAATTGAAAAGTTACTTGTTTTCACTGTCCCCTTATTTCTAAAGAAAAATTTAATGAATCAAAAAAACCCCTTTAAAAAAGCATTTAGAATTACCTGTCGGCCCCAAAACGTTCATACATGGCCCCCCAAAATTGTAAAAGGGGGCAAAATTTTTTTCTAAACCCTATCATTATAGGTATACATCATTTATTTTACGTCTGATATATTGTACTGTGGTGAACCAAGCATTTAAAGGTTGTAAAGCCCAGTTAGAATACAAAAAAAATTTTAAAAAGTACATACCAATTTTGAAGCAATTATATACTATAGGGGGTTTTTTTAAAAATTACTCCCACCCCGTATGTAAGCTCACAGCAGTGAGAGAATTTCTTGATGGTTCTTTCTGGTTCGCTATGGCCTGAGAGGTGTAAGTATTATCAGCTTTGGTCCTAATAAGTGAGAAATCTCCCCCCCCCCCCCCCAGTGCAGAAAAAAATTACACTTTACCTTTCGGGATTCTTTTTTCTTGCCCTAATCCCCTTTTCCCTTCCAGAGAGCAATAGATTGATCATTATGTCATTACCTGCTATTTGTAATGAGACTGCATAGAGATAAGCAGCAACTATAGTGTAATGGAGGTTGTGTGGATAAAGATGATACCAGTCAGATAGAAGATGCAAACACAAAAACTTTACGGAGTATTCCTTCCGTCGATAAGTACAACAGCATTTTCCTTCCCTTTTTAAAACAGGGTCTCACAGCCACCTAGTCTCCCCTCTTTTCCACAACTCTGTCTCTCTTTTCTTTTTTTTGCACTCCCTAAAAACTCCCGGCCCCATGGCATTCACCGCCCCCCTTGCTCCTTCCATCCTGTTCCTTCCCCTTTTCCACCCCCAGGTGCCCTGTGCTTAGGTGGATCAACAAAGTTAAAACCTTGGGTGGGAAATCTTGCACATAAAAGAAAATCACAAGACAAATCTACAAACTTAACACATTAGTGGATACCACAAATAAAGTGAGATTTGTCTTCCCCTTTCCATTTTTGGGGTTTTAATTTTTTTGTAATCACAGTAAAAAGGACAAGACCCTATATGTAATTTTTAATTGGAATGTCAAAATAAAACACTGTCAAAAAATTCTAAAAATACATTGTTTTCCAGGAACATACAGTAGATTCTAACAAAAATAATCCTTTCTGATGGAAGTGTCCTTTTAACAATGGGAGGCATTGACTATTGTACAAGAGGAAAGGGGTGGTTGCTTTTTGATGACACATTCCCTTTAAAGTTGGCTGTAGAGTTACCATATCTGCCTCCTTGGTGATTGTGCAACACTGGATAAGGAATTTAAATGTAAGAAGTCAAGAATTTTTTTTTTTTTGTTTTCTACGATTCTCGGCCGTTCAGGGGTGCCAAATAATTTTTTAAAAGTGGGCACAAAAGGGTTTGACACAGCAAGCAGGGATGGCCAAGGTTCTAAGACTGGTTTTCCAGTTTCCTTAAAAGACGCAGCAAACGCTCGGCAGTACAGGGAATGTGATCCTTCTTGGATTTGGTGCTCCAGGCAGGCATTCCGCTGCGCTCTGTTCAACATCTTACAGGTGGTGGTACAACTCTGACATCCCAGGCGGCCTAGACACCTTCCAAGGTAGGAAGCTCTGTGCTAAAGAGGTTAAAAGAGCTGGCTATTATACATACTCAAAGAAATGTTGACCTTTTATTGGCCATGTGGCGCACCGTAACATCTGTGGTGGAATACGTTAAACTACAGTGGTGTCTCAATATAAAGTATTTATTAATTTTGGGATCTCCATTGTATGTTGAAACTATACAGTAACTTAGGAAAACGGGTAATATTCTAAAGGGTCTTTAAATTTCCCCCAAAAGTTCCCAAAACTAATGAAAAATGAAATTTAAGAAAAAGAGGCGGGAACTAGCACAGATAAAGCAAGTCCTTACATATGACATCAGAAAGAGCTGCCGGAAGTTGGAAATCACTTTCTACTTTGAGGACAGTAGTTTATTTGGGTCATATACTCAAGAAAAAAAGAAAAAATTTAAACCCCCCAAAACCTGGGGTCCAAAAAGGGCCCCCATCTTCGCCTTTTAAAGACAGTACAGGATATGCATTATCGCACTGTACTGTTGAGAGGCACTAACAGAATGCCAATATGCATCCCCCCACAATACATGTAAGAGCAAAAACAGGACATGTAGTATCACATGTACTGTAAAACACTAATAGACCACCCAAACACTGCATGCACCTCCTGATAATTTATACATTAAGAGCATAAACATGTACATCGCACTGTACTGAGAGCGGGGCAAAAACGGGCCCAACCACTGCATAACCTTACTAATAAATTAAGAGCATACAGAACTGTATCTTGCACTTACTGTAGAGAGGGGGTTACTGACCGCCAAAAACTGCATGCACCTCACTAATTTTGTAAGGCATACAGAAACATGTAGTATGCACTGTACTGTAAAAAGACTAATAGCCCACCAATCACTGCATGCACCTCACTAATATTGTAAGAGCATACAGGACATTAGTACGCATGACTGTAGAGAAGCACTAACAAACCGCCACTCACTGCATGCACCTCAATAACGCATGTAAGAGCAGTACAGGAAATGTAGTATCACATTATACTATATAGAGGCGCTAACAGATCACCTATCACTGCATGCACTGCACTAATACAGAGGTGTTCCAAGTAAAATATGATGATGGGTTGGATCTTCCATCAATCTAGTAACACTTCATTATTTCAAAACCTGCCTGAAACATTTGCACAGCGCTATATTTTGCATTTGTCATACTGATATACAGTATACTGTTTATACTGTTCTGCCTTTTATTCAATGACTATTACTTTTCACTGCAGAAGCAGCCCACAAGAACAGTGTATTACACAGTATTTGCTCTTTGGGCATGGTAGTATGTTGATGATATAAATAACTGTCTGACATACTGTTAAATACTTTGGAGCTACTATACTTGTTGCCATTTTAGAAAATCTTTTGTACAGAGCAATAGTTTTCCTTCAAATTGTCATTTACACACAAATTCAGTTTGGTGCAGATTTGGGGGTGCTGCTGGTTTCCTGTGAAGAGTAGTATTGTGTAAAGTAGAGAAAAATAAGCTTTGATCTGCCTGTTATACTGATTGACTGGTAGAATAAATCTTGGCATGGCCTCTTTGATTCTAGCTTTTTATAACTATGTACATTTTTATATATTTCTTCTTCATGGCTCACTGGCTGGCACAGCACCTATCATTTCTTATTCTCTATAGGACTCTTATTATCATGGAACAGATACCTATCAGTTTGTCATTTTGTAAAAAAAAATTCTTCTGCTAATCGGAACGGAATGTTTAATTCCAGAGAACGTTGTCTAAGGACACGATGACATAAACTGAAACTGCATATTTCTTGTAACCGAAAGCACCTGCGCTTTTACCTCATTCATTTAAAGTGGTTTTGCTTTCACAAGTACTGCAGGCTGAATACCTGTAATTACATAAAGGGAGTCACTCGAAAAGTAGTAGATTATATAGAAACGGGTTTAAAAAAAAAAAAAAAAAACGTCACTGCAGTTATTTGAACCACAACTAAGAGTGGATCCTACAGGAAGCAGAAGTATAAATCATTCCTTTATATTTCACATTCATTTTCAGTGAGTCCACTCCTAGTTTTGGGTCAAGAAAGCACAGGGACAATTTTCCACAAAAATGCCATGTTTGAAACCACCAGATGGGAATGGTTACTCACATAGCATTTTCTTTTTTAATTACTTCTCCAATTTTTGATGCAGTATTTTGAGCCACAGCCAGCAGTAGATCCAGCCAGAAGAGGAAGTAGAAGTCCTTTTTTATATATATTTCCATTCCTTTTGGATCCACCTCTAGTTGTGGCTCAAAAATGAAATTAAAACTGCCACATAAACGGCAGCATTTTTCAGGTACAGTACCTGTATATCAAGAATTAGGAAAACCCTTTATTCATCTGTATTGGCTGGGAGCTTGGGGATTGCTGGGTGGATGACCAGGGTTGTCAGCATTATGGGCCCCCGGCAAAAACAGTGTACTAAGCCCTGCCCAAGCACATGACACCTCACCAGGCCATGCCTCTAACCATGTTCAAGTACATGACACCTCACCAGACCATGCCTGTAATGATGTTCAAGCACATGCCACCTCACCAGGCCATGCATCTAACCATATTCAAGTACATGACACCTCACCAGACCATGCCTGTAATGATGTTCAAGCACATGACACCTCACCAGGCCATGCCTCTAACCATGTTCAAGCACATGACACCTCACCAGGCCATGACTCTAACCATGTTCAAGAACATGACACCTCACCAGGCCATGCCTCTAACCATGTTCAAGCACATGACACCTCACCAGGCCATGCCTCTAACCATGTTCAAGCACATGACACCTCACCAGGCCATGCCTCTAACCATGTTTAACCACATGACACCTCACCAGGCCATGCCTCTAACGATATTCAAGCACATGACACCTCACCAGGCCATGCCTCTAACCATGTTCAAGCACATGACCCCTCACCAGGCCATGCCTTTAACCATGTTCAAGAACATGACACCTCACCAGGCCATGCCTTTAACCATGTTCAAGCACATGACACCTCACCAGGCCATGCCTCTAACCATGTTCAAGCACATGACACCTCACCAGGCCATGCCTCTAACCATGTTTAAGCACATGACACCTCACCAGGCCATGCCTGTAATGATGTTCAAGAACATGACACCTCACCAGGCCATGCCTCTAACCATGTTCAAGCACATGACACCTCACCAGGCCATGCCTCTAACCATGCCCAAATATGACACCTTACCAGGCCATGCATCAAACCACCCTCAAGCACACCAATTCATGCCCAGTTTTCTCCAGCAGTTCAGCACCAAAAATGGCTATTTTTATTTGAAACAGATTAGAAGTAGGACCCACATATCCCAAAAAGTATAGAGGCAATGAAAGAGGTGAAGTTGTTTGTTTAAAGGGAATCCATATGCCTTTCCTCTCAGTCGTTTTTATTTCCTGATTGTGGATTTCTCTATTCGGCTGTCTATATATGATTGTGGGGAAGACATTCTTGCTTGCACTGCTTTAACAGTAGTCAGAGACACTTTACAGCAGCTTCATGCCCATAGGATTCTTAAGACAGTTTCTGTTCCATAGTCGTTTATAGGATAGTTTTCACTGTGAAAGGAGGGGAGAGGGGAGCTGTGACATCTCCTCTTGTGAATGGTGGATTCTGTGTTATCTGTACACAATGGTGTCTCCTTTCAGTGTGACCCTGCTTTTACTGATAATGAGCACACTGCTGAAAAGCTCTCTAAACAGAACAGGAAGTGTCAGACGATTATTAGGCCTAGTGGCCAAAGTGAAAACTACAGGACTTAAGAATTATTAAAAAAAATACTGAAAGTGATCTGGAAAATTAAAAAGAACATAACCAAAAATTCCTACAAAATGTGTTTAACATAAAAATGTGAGTTAAACAATAAGTCATTTTTTGATGACACATTCCCTTTAAAGTAGGTCTCCATCTGAGCTGAGGTTATCTTGCTATTTGTGGATGGACCATCACTGTTTTGATAAAAAATGTGTACTTAGAGCCTTAGATTTCCATATATATACACACTGTAGGCAGCTGAAATGCATTTTGAAATAATTCAGATATTCAGATATTCTGTTAACGGAATTGTATAGGGACTTGTTTTTGCGGGATGAGTTGACGTTTATATTGGTATCATTTTTGGGGGGAAAAGACTTTATGATCGCTTTTAAATCCACTTTTTTGGAAGGCAGGGTGAAGAAAATACTGCAATCCTAGCAGTGTTTTTTATTTTTTATTTATAATAGCGCTCACTGTGCAATATGCGTAACAAGTTAGTTTTACTCTGTGGGTTGAGACAATTACGGCGATACCCAATTTATATGGTTTTTTATTTATAAGGAAGCACAATTTTTTTTTTTTTTTAAAAAAGTGTTTTTATTGTGTAAAACAATATTTATGCATCGCTATCTTCTGATAGCCATAACTTTTTAATTTTTCCGTATACAGAGCTGTGTAAGGACTTTTTTTTTTGCGGGATGAACTGACGTTTTAATTGGCACCACTTTGATGTTGATATGAGTTTTTGATGACTTATGTGCGGCGCAATTCTGTGACTGTTTTTTGGTTTTTTTTTTTACGGCGTTCACCGTATGGGTTAATTAACATGACAGATTTATAGGGTAGGTTGTTACGCACGCGGCGATACCAAATATAGGTACTTTATTTATTTTTGATCTTTTTTGGGGCGATTGGCATTTGTAGAGGGGGAAAAGGGCGGTGTACGTGTTTTTTATTTTATTTTTTGTTTGTTTCACTTTTTTACACTTTTTTTTTTTACTTTTTCAACTTTTTACACTTTTCCCGGGGGAATTGAAATAACGAGTCAGTTCGTTAACAACAGGAGATCAGCAACGGTTATAGCGGGTTTAAAATTGGTCTCCATGGCAACTGTCAGTCACGCTGCCCACAATGCATTGTGGGCATTCTGACTCACCAGACAACCCGGATGCTGTCATTCAGATCCGGGCTGTCTGGTAGAAAAATCAGTAGCGCGCTGAGCGCCGTTACTGCGTCGGGTTTCGCGGGCAGCAGGAGGTCACTCCTGCTGCCCGCAGCTGCGATGTCGCGACCACGATGTCGCGACATCAAGGTGTTGATGTATGTTTATAGAAGGTTTCAGCCCTTTTTTTCAGATAATATTTTACACCTAACAAAAACGATTTTTTTAATCATATCCTTTGCCCCCACGAGCTGAGAGTCAAAATTTCATAGCCCCGATCTCTCAATAGACTACAATGGAACAAAGAAGCTCGCACTCTGATTGGCCGTGATAGCCAAGCCCCCGCTAGCTCAACAATCAGCTCTTTTCTCCCTTTTTTTTACTGTATTTTGAACTGTCCCGTCTTTTCATTTGATTGGGTCAATACTTCTCCATAGGTTATAATGGGTCACTGTGGCCCTATTCTGATTTGGCTGGTTTATGCCAACCAATGAGAAGAGCTTACAGAATTTGAATTACTGTATTTCCCGGCAATTTTCTATATCCCAATTCCTGATGTTGTGCCGTTATTGATTTTTTGTTAGTGATTTTTTTTAATGTATTTTTTTAGAAGGTTTGAGCTCTTTTTCCTATATTATTTTACACCTATTAAAAACGTGTTTTTTAATTATTTTTCCATGCCTGGGAGCTGAAGCTGAGATTTATTTCTTGAGCGATCTTATATATTTTCACTTTAAATTTTTAATGATCCACTTTTTCACTACATTTAATCGCTTTTAAAGACAGCTTTTATTTTTCACTTTATTCATTCATTCATTTGAAAGACAACTTTTTTTGCTCTTCACTAACATGTTTAATAATTTCTCGCTCATTTCCAGTCTGTGTCGAATCGGAATACATGTTAGGCGCAGTCCCGCACTGCGCAAAAGTCCCGCACTGCGCCTCACACACTGGCGAGGCACAGGGGACTTTACACCGCATGTATGAGCGCACCTCGAGCGCCGACATACATGAGGCGCAGCTTTCACGTTCGAGCGCTCGAAAACATGCGCTCCAACGCGCCGAGATTCATACATGTCGCCCTTTGTGTATAGTAATAGAATTTTTGTGCTTTTTTTACTTTATAAGTATAGATCCTGGGGTCTGCACTTAAAGGGGAAGCATTGTTTTTATAGCCACTTCTTGCAGCTTTCTAGCAACTATGCGATAGTACAGTGGCACTTCAAAGAGGACCTGGGACATAACGTGTCTAAATACATCTTTCTTTGGTATGTTCATATGGCTGTTGTTATTGAGTCCTATGTAAAACTACGCTGTAGTGCACACACAAGGTTTTTATGTGCATTTTAGCCGCTTCTTTGGAAGCTGTTTTGGGCATTGAAAAAGAAGTGTCATGGTAATTAGTGAAGCGTTATCAATGCTGAAAATCCCCATCGAATCAATTGAGAGCTTCAAAACCTCATGTTGGTCAGCATTACAAGAGGAGGTTGCCCTTTCTACAGCATGCACAGACAGAAGAAGGTCAACTAGAAATAGATGAGCAAGAGTGTAAGGTATTAATCCCTCACATCTCAAAGGCAATGCATAGATACAATAGCAGATCAAAGGCTTAACTATTACACATATATGGAGAGTGGTGCTAAGAGACATAAGACATGAATCTCTATATCACATCAATAAGACACATTAATGCTATCAGTCCCATCCTATTACACCTCGGTGAGTTTTTTTGTTTGGTTTTCGCAACGTTTTTTTGCCCTGACTATTAATTTGTATCGGTGAAACCAGTGTTGCAAACCTCGTCGAAACCATGTCTGAAACAGCGCTGCAAAACCTCAACAAAACCTCACCTGAAAAGACAAGGCTTTGACGACGATTTGGACACTGAAATTCAGCATCTAAATCAGCCGTGTGAACACTCCCTTATAACTCTGTGCTGTTGCTCTGTTATTCTCGAAGGAAGCTTTCATCAGTGTATTGCTGAATCTGTCAGCTGGGTGTTACCATTCCAGCTTTAAAAGGAACACACGGACTCTCTCATCACTGATTGGACAATGTCACACTATTTAGCCCCCCTGCCAATCGGTAACACCCATGTGATGGCTTTCTAGGAGGAATTACAAAGGAACCACATAACAGAGAAAACAAATTGTTACATACGGAACATAAGTACTTACTAGAACCGACATGTCACAAGTCCTCCTTAAAGAATACCATATAGACAATACCCTAGCTGGCTATTAGGAGTTCATACTATCCAACGTACATAGTTGAATACTGAGACTATGATCCAACTGTAAAAGACATTTGGGAGATACAGACTACTGGCAATACTCCTCTAGATACTAGAAATAATTTACAGTACTCATAAAGGTCCAAACATAGACCTATGGATGTCATAGTGGAGGCTCCCTCACTCAGGATTCTCACTGCTAGCCATATTTGCTTGAAAGAGCAGCTCCTGCTAGGCAGGACGCCATGTCACCATATAATACTGCATGAGACTTGCAGCTTTAGCTTTTTGCACACTCTATTTTATTGACCTATTTGCTGTATGCAGCATAAAAGCTCCAAAAACACACATTAAATAAATTCATAGGCTGCACATTCACCAGATGAAGGCCAAAAGGGCGTCTTTATGGCCTGTGTTTGGCAGTAAACACTGGGAGTTGACAGTTTAGCCCAGTAGACTGCTTTATTTTATACAGAAGCTTCCAGCAAAAAAAAAAATTAAACTGCTGTGTATGGGGTTTTTGATAGTAAAGTGATGAATGCTGCTAAGCATACAACTGAGGTTTCCATCACTGTAAGACAGCGAGTTTACAGTAACAGTGTGACCTGTGGGGGTGGAGGGTGCTGGTGTGGTGCTTTCTTTTAAAAAGAGGTTGTCTTAATGAAACCATTTTAATGGAATAGTCTCTACATTTCATTATAGCTCTCCTCAAAAAATAATCCTGCACGACTCTACAAATGTCTATAATGTACATCTACAAATCTAATTTCACAATATACTACAATGCAGTTTGAGACTTGCAGTGATACTGTTGCTGCTCGAAGACACTTGCAGTAAAACTAAATAAAATGACTTAATATGACTTAATATTTTATATTTCTCAAGTCACATAACTCAATGTTCCTTCTAAAAATCCCACTAGTCAGTCTATTTATAGCTGACCTAAAGCAAAGCCCACTCTGTTCTTCACTCATTACTCCCGGCAGTCAACTACACATTGTCTATTGACAGAAGAATGTGACATGAAGGTTTTTTTTTTTTATTTTTTTTTTAAAATTTTGTGGCAAGCAGGTTTTTTGGATGAAATCTTGGTGTGTGTGGATAAAATAACAATAAGATATGCTCTAAACTTTGAAATTAAGAAGGACATATTGCCCATTGCAACAAACCAGGTTATGCTTTTCAGTTTACAAAAGGCTTCTAAAAACAGAGCTGGAAACTCATCCATTTTTATCTTTGCATTAATTTTGATAAATTCTCTTCATTTTTCATACAAAGCCTAGTACACATCAGGGGAGATTTATCAAAAGTGTCCTAGATTGAATAAATATTCAGATTTTAAAATTAATTATAATAATAGAGCCCATGGCAGAATATATTTGCTGCAAATTGATAGAAAGGTTACATACATTTTCCATCTTCTTGGCTGTAATACACATACACCCTTAAAGGGGTTGTTTCACTACAAAGATGAGCTTTCAGAAATTTGGGGGAAAACTAAATGAAAGTTTTCCAAATTTTTGCGTTGTTATCTTTTTTTGTTTAAGGGAGCTACAAATGATTGTTTCATCTTCTGGGGCTTTCTGGGTTTTCCCCCAATGACCCCTGTGTACTTTTCCCCCCCCTGCTTTCTGAGAAGGTAATTTATTTAATCTAGACTGATAAACAGAGAATCTGAATACACGGAGCTCATTTTTCTAAATTTCAGACAGATTGACCAGGAATTTACAAAGTTAAAGCAGCATTATTTCTTTATGCATCCTATGAAACTTTGAGATGAGACAACCCTTTTAATTTTGGGCCAGTAAATGGACATTGCTCGGATATTTTGAGTAGGTGCAAACATCTTTATTCTAAATTTTTTTTTTTTGTGCTTCACCAAAATAATTTTTTCATGTAACATTTTTGATTTTGATAGTAAACAGGAACTTATTGTGAGATTGCTCGATGCAACAACTGATAGAATACAGGTGGTCCTCGACTTACGACGATCTGTTCCTATGTCGCATCGTAAGCCGATTTTCGGTGTAAGTCGGAACATACGTACAATACTATACGTAAATAAAATACTGTAAGCACTTTCCTATCCTAACACAGTAATTATCAAAAAACACATGAAATACGTTTAATAATGAAATGAAACAGGAATAATAAGCAGTAATAAAACAGAGAGAACAATTCCTTACCTTTATTCCTATGGTTGGCTTGCACACTGGAAGGGGCGTTGCAAGGGAGGGAGATACAGGCTTAATGCGAGGAGGAAGCTGCAGAAGGTGCTTAAGATACTGGGGCAGGTGACTCAAGAGTCAGAAGGTGCCATAATGAAGGGAGAAAACGACATAGCAGCAAGCTAAAATGGTGACAATGCGACTGTTGTGACGCCGTCCTCCTCGGTCCTGAGCCACGTAACCATGTATTGTACAGTATTCTTCCGCTGCGCACACCAAACACGAAGTTTGCGTTATGACGAGTAAGACACAAAACCACTTAAGTCGAAACAAAGCTTTATACAGTAAATCGGAGATGTGTCGTAAGCACGAAACATCGTAACTCGGGGCTGATGTAACCTGAGGACCACCTGTACATTGTTTTACAGAGAGTAAACTTTCAAATGGAAAATCACTCTTCTACGCACCTTCATCAGGAACTACTCTTGCTTCATATCCTGTACAAACTATAGCAAGTCAATAACTGTTATTGCACAATATGCCTTACTAGGTATATTCCAAGCTGATTTTACAGATGTATATTTTGAGCTATTAACATATGGGTTACTGGCAGCAAAAAGTTGTCCATTGTTAGCAGTCAAAAAATTAAGCCTGGCTTAATTAAGGGGGTTGGTGCCACCATAGACTTTAATGGCATATCAATAGGATATGCCATTAAAGTCTCATAGGTGTGAGTCTCTGAGGTGAGACCTGCACTTATCTCAGAAACGAACTCCCAAAAGTGCCGGGTTAGAATGAATTCAGACTCTCCATTCTTTTCTATGGGAGTTCTGAGTACAGCCAAATGCGGTGCTGACCTTCTCTGAACTCCCAAAATTTAATTTCCGGCTGGGGCGGGCTCACAGGGGGATAGGGAAACCCCCCGGGGGCCCCCCCTGAAGGTAGCCCAAAGTGGTTTTTTAACTGCATTACCCCTAAAAGAGGCAAAAAAGTGAGAAGAAGGAAAAAAGAAGAGGGGAAAAAAAGGGGTTTATCCAGTTTTTACATTGCTGTAGGTAGCCCCCTAAGAAAAAATCCCACTGGTGGGCCCATAAAAACTCACTGGTGGGCCCCTACATCAACTCCACCTGGGGCCTAGGCACCTCAGTCCGACACTGCTTGAATCCCAGCATCCTAAACACCCAAGTTTTGAATTCCCTTTCTTCAGAGAAAGGACATTCTGGGCCAATTCCTGAGAGTGTGGGTCCAAAGGTATTGTATCCATAAATCTTATGGAGCACCCTTTTTTAAGGTAATTCACGGGCACAGTTTGGTTTCAGAATTTTTGCGCTTTTGTCCCCAAAGCACCCCATTCAAATGAACAGATTGATTTCAGTGAAAAATGTCTGCAATAATTGCTGCTTAAATTTTGCCTAAATTCCCTTTTAATGGAAAAAATTTTTTGAAAGGGGGCAGATTCTACCCTATTATTGATTGAGGCCCCCTGACTCCTGTATTTGGGGAGGGTTTTTTGCCCTTACCCTATCCCCAGTAAGATCTTAAGTCTATGGGCCTTTGTGAAATACCTGGGGATTGCCTAAGTTTTACGCTTAGGTAGGACAATTTTTCTGTATTTTTCTTTGAGGGGAGGTGAATGGGTTTTGCTTTAAAGCAGTTTGTTATAGGTTTTGTTTAAGGTGTCCACAGTGCAGTAAAAAAATTTCAGTTAAAGTTGGCTCTAAATCATTAGATTTTGGGCTGGCTTTGGAACTCAAGTTTCAACTCCCTCCTAAGTTTTTAGGGGTTTTAAGGTTGGAGACTGACTCCATGACCCTTTTGTGCTTCTTTTTAAAGCCAATCTTGCCTTGGCTGTATGTTTTTTGGGCATTTTTGCTGGAAGACCCGCCCGACCCCTTTTTAATGTCGTGGCAGGGGCAGGAGGTTTCACTCGATTTTAAGGCATGGCTCCATCCCTTCTCCACTGATGCGTGAAGTAGTCCCGGCCTTGCAAGAAAAAAACCCCCAAAACATATGTTTCCTTTCATGATTGCAGTTGGATGGGGGGTTCTTTGGGTCATAGGCAGCTTTTTCCTTTCCCCAAACACGGCGATTGATTTATGCCAAAAGAATTTTTGTGTCATCTGATCAAGCAACCTTCTCCCAATCACTCACAAAATCCCCAGGTGATCATTGGCAAACTTCAGATGGGTCTGCATATGTGCCTTCTTGAGCAGGGGGACCTTGCGGGCACTGCAGGGATTTAACCCATTACGGCGTAATATGTTACCAATGGTTTTCTTGGTGACTGAGGTCCCAAGTGCCTCGAACATTATCAAGTTCCCCCCGTGTAGTTTTAGGCTGATATGTCACCTTCTTCATGATTAAGGATACCCCACGAGGTGAGATTTTGCATGATGCCCCAGATCAAGGTCATTTTGTATTTCTTCCATTTTCTTACTATTACACCAACAGTTGTCGCTTTCTCACCCAGCATCTTACTTATGGTTTTGTAGCTCATTCCAGCTTTGTACAGGTCTATGATCTTGTCCCTGACATCCTTAGAAAGGTCTTTGGTCTTGCCCATGTTGTAGAGGTTACAGTTTGACTGATTAATTGAGTCTGTGGACAGGAGTCTTTTATAAAGGTGACTATCTAATTGGTCTGTAGGAGCCAGAACTGCAATAAATTTGCTGCATCTGAATTTGCCCTAAATTCCCTTTTAATGGAATTTCTATTGAAATGGGGACAGATCTCTACCCTATTATTGATCTGAGGCCACTGACTCCTGTCATTTGGGGAGGTTTTCTGCCTTACCCTATCCACAAGTAAGATCTTAAGTCTATGGGCCTTTGTGAAATACCTGGGGATTGCCTAAGTTTTACGCTCAGGTAGGACCATTTTTCTGTATTTTTCTTTGCGGGGAGGGGACGTGAATGGGTTTTGCTTTAAGGCAGTTTGTTATGTGTTTTAGTTAATGGTGTCCAGAGTGCAGTAAAAATTGCAGTTAATGTTAGGGCTTGTTCACACAGAGTTTAAAACTCCCGTGTTACAAAGCGCTTTTTGGGATTCCCGTCTTGGTGTTTCCTCATGTGAACGCCGCTCTGTGTTCAGCACAGCGAGCAGTGAGAATCTCACTGCTAATTGTTAGATCCGTTTTGGGGACCGACAGAGCGGACCCCAAGACGGATCCTTAAAGCGCTTGTAACACGGAGTGTAAACTCCGTGTGAACAAGCCCTTATACTGCAGGTCAGTTATGGCAACACAAAGTGTATAGCGTTTTTTTTTTTAGATTTATTACTTAAATAAAAATTGAAAAAGTGTAAAATGATTTGCTTTGTGTCGCCAAAATGTAGAGTTTATGGGTAATCATACAGACCTATACATATCCAACAATATCGGGTCAATTTTTTATTTATTTTTATTGCTTTGCTCGTTTTACATAAGAAATAATTCAGATTTTTTTTACGTTTTGAAAGCTGAGCTGTAGCTCTGTTAAAGTTCGACTGCAGTGTTCTGGCTCAAACAACGGACTCTTTGCATGTGAAGTGGATTCAGCTCCTTAAGCCACACCTCATGCGTATCTTTCACCGTACATATGCGGCAAATGTTGGGAAGGGGGTTAATCACGTCTACTTTTTCAGTGCAGGCCATTACTTGTTCTCTAACCAGTACCATGTTATTTCCTATAAAAATCATGTCACGGCTTTTGCAATAGAACTAAAGTTGAATTTTGCTACTTTGTGCCTCATATTAATATAAGACTGGTACAGGGCAGGAGTGGACATAAAGAAGAATTATGATTAGACAAAACTCACATTTGCTCTGAATAATTAAACTAACAAATCTTTGGTATAAAGCTCCATTTGCTTGTATTGCAAAAAATACATCTAATTCATTCTTACAAGCAATTGGGTCAGAAAAAAAAATCATTTTAAGAGCTCTTAAGGGGGTTTCACATTTTTCTTTGGAAAAATGCCACTTCAGCCTTTGGTGCTTTCTTTTGAAGCCAGATGTGTAAGCACACTTTTTCTCTAGAAGCAGCACGAATTGCCTGTGACTGGTATTTAATGGGTTGTGGCTGGTATTTCATCTTAACCCCTTGAAAAAAGGCTGAACTGCAATTTCAGAGGCAGCCTATAGGCAAGTATGGCACTGTTTCTGAAAAAAGAAAAGCACACCTGTTTCTAATGATGCGCATCTTTTACATTAAAGATTGTAAAACAACTAATAACAATACTAAAGAGCTACTGTCTTGAGAACATGGTTGTTTAAAACTTCGGTATGGCAGTGTTGTTCTGTATGCGTTAATTGCCATAAGCTTTAAAGAGGTCCAGTTTCATTCAGAATTAATTACTAAGGTACAGCTGACCCACACACACACATACACACACACACACACACACACACACACACACACCATATATATACACTATAATATACTCACTTTCCTCCCTCCTTACCACCATTCTCTCCCCGTTCTTCTGTTTACTTCCTGTCTTCTTCTGAACAGTTTGTCACTGCTGTAGCCGCTGTTTGGCTGCAGTGACCTCATGCCACTCTCTTACATCATAATCGTGGACAGAAATGTGACAGCTTTACTGTTTAATCCCAGCAGAAGTGGGGCGTCCAGCAACTGGAAGTGGGCTGGATCGCGATTCATCCCTGGTAGATGGAGTTGCCTGTGTCTATTCTTACTCACTCTTACTAACCATCCACTCAACCAGGGGCATAAATACAATTAATAGGGCCCCATAGCAAAACGAGATGGGACTCCACCACTTAATGACCATAAATTAAAACATAAGTAGAAATAATAAAAATTATAAATACCGGCATATATCAGGGAATCTACAAGGTGGTGATATATAGCAGAAAATCCTAATTTGATCCCTACAAAAAGGAACAATGTTCTTATATATGAGTGGGGACCCCCCTCAAAACTCTGGACCCTATAGCAGTCTCTATGGCTCTAGTTACAATGAGAAAAATAATTATTTGATCCTTTGCTGATTGTGTAAGTTTGCTCACTGTCAAAGACATGAACAGTCTATAATTTTAAAGGCAGATTAATTTTAACACTGAGAGATAGAATATCCAAAATAAAATCCAGAAAATCACATTGTACAAATTATATACATTTATTTGCATTTTGCAGAGAGAGATAAGTATTTGATTTCTCTGACAAACAAGACTTAATACTTGGTGGCAAAACCCTTGTTGGCAAGCACAGCAGTCAGATGTTTTTTGTAGTTGATGATGAGGTTTATGCACACTTCAGGAGGAATTTTTGTCCACTCATCTTTGCAGATCATCTCTAAATCATTAAGATTTTTAGGCTGTTGCTTGGTAACTCAGAGTTTCAACTCCCTCCATAAGTTTTCTATGGGATTAAGGTCTGGAGACTGGCTAGGCCACTCCATGACCTTAATGTGCTTCTTTTTGAGCCACTCCTGATGCTTTGGCCATATGTTTTGGGTCGTTGTTTTGCTGAAAGACCCAGCCAGACCCATTTTAATGACCTGGCGGAGGGAAGGAGGTTGTCACTCAGGATGTTACAGTTCATGGCTCCATCCATTCTCCCACTGATGCAGTGAAGTAGTCCTGTGCCCTTAGCAGAGAAACACCCCCAAAACATAATGTTTCCACCTCCATGATTGACAGTATGGATGGGGTTCTTTGGGTCATAGGCAGCATTTCTCTTTCTCCAAACACGGCGAGTTGAGTTAATGCCAAAAAGCAACATTTTTGTGTCATCTGATCACAGCACCTTCTCCCAATCGCTCACAAAATCATCCAGGTGTTCATTGGCAAACTTCAGACGGGTCTGCATATGTGCATTCTTGAGCAGGGGGACCTTGCGGGCACTGCAGGGTTTTAACCCATTATGCCGTAATATGTTACCAATGGTTTTCTTGGTGACTGTGGTCCCAAGTGCCTCGAACATTATCAAGTACCCCCCGTGTAGTTTTAGGCTGATATGTCACCTTCTTCATGATTAAGGATACCCCACGAGGTGAGATTTTGCATGATGCCCCAGATCAAGGTCATTTTGTATTTCTTCCATTTTCTTACTATTGCACCAACAGTTGTCGCTTTCTCACCCAGCATCTTACTTATGGTTTTGTAGCTCATTCCAGCTTTGTACAGGTCTATGATCTTGTCCCTGACATCCTTAGAAAGGTCTTTGGTCTTGCCCATGTTGTAGAGGTTACAGTTTGACTGATTAATTGAGTCTGTGGACAGGAGTCTTTTATAAAGGTGACTATCTAATTGGTCTGTAGGAGACAGAACTCCTAATGGTTGGTAGGGGATCAAATACTTATTTCTCTCAGCAAAATGCAAATAAATTGATATAATTTATATAATGTGATTTTCTGGATTTTACTTTTGATATTCTCTCTCTCAATGTTAAAATTTACCTACACTTAAAATTGTAGACTGTTCATGTCTTTGTCACTGGGCAAACTTAAAGGGATTATCTCATCTCAAAGTTTCATAGGATGCATGAATGAAATAATGCTGCTTGGCTCTACACCCGTCAACTGTTTGAAATTAGCAATGGGTTCAGGTATTAAGACTTCCCTCTGTTTACATCAGAGAAAATAAATTTCTTCTCTGATCCAGAAAATTTCTGAGCTAAGTAAACAGTAATAAAAATAACACCAAGCTTCACCCCTTGGCCTGCAACCAAGTATACATCCTCCCTGCTGTCAGAGGGAACAAACAACGGAGAAAAGAGTACACGGGCCCGGTCACTTGGAACCAGAGTGACCAGAAAGGTAATAAAAACACTTGAAACAGCTCCTTAACAAAAAAAGATGGGAACAACACAATAATTTGGAAAACGTCTTCATTTAGTTTCCCACATTTTGAGAGCTAATTTTTTGTAGTAAAAACCCCTTTTAAACAATCACAAGGATCAAATAATTATTTCCTTCACTGTATGCCCATATACTCGACCATGGAGGCTGCTCTTGAAGGTAGCAAACAAGAAGCATTCAAATTACCCCAATGCACCCTAAGTGTGCACTTATATGTTACGGTTTTGGTGCGTTTTTGCACTTGCAGTACTGCACAAAATTTAAACAATCCTTTTTACCAAAAGTTTCTTTCACTTACCCAAATTTGTTTGGAAAGGTGTTACAAGTGAGTAATTAATTACTGTGTTTATAATCCGCAAGACTTCAAACACAATAACTGATTACTCACCAGTAACACCTTTCCAAACAATTTAGGTAACTGAAAAAACCTTGCTGTTAATAAATGCAATTTAATTACTGTGCAGTACTGAAAAGTGAAAAGATGCACCAAAACCGCACCATTTCAACATCCAAGCGGGGTACCATAAAATTTGCTTCATTGTTGCATATATTTCTAGTCGTGGGGGAAAAAAAGTATAAAAAAAAAGACAAAAAAAACTTCATCACAAAGAATGTACTAAAACCATGAGCTCCGAATTATGAAAATTTTCCCTGTAACATATAAATTGTGTATTTTGCCACGAGTCCCTTCTTACAAACTTGATGTAAAGATAAAAAGCATTTTTTAAAGAATCATTCGAACCCCTTAAACTTGCTCTGCAACCATTTTGATGAACAGGAGACCACAGCTTGGGACAAACGTCTTAAGTTGGACATTTACATATTAAAGGTATCTTACAGATCCTCCCTCCCATTTGAGGCTGCTTAAAACCCCGAGAAAAAAGTAAAATTTTTCCTTTGAAAACTGGAGAAGTGGCGTCAGAGCTTTAAACCAAACTTGCTTCTACATGTGTTACCTGTTCTGTCCTGTCGTGGCTCAACCAATTACAGGAGCACATCCAAGGTAAGACCTCATGAGATTCTATTCTCGCCTCCCAACCAACTTTAAGAAATTATCTGCTAGATCAGCTGCTCTTTCCACTTCTGCTAGATTACCTAGGAAAGCTCATCAACAGGGGGCTAAAAAAATTGTCTATTTTCATCCCTTAAGTGGATTTGGTTTGGAAATGAAGATGACCTCTAGAGAAGGGTGGTGACCACATCAAAATGGTTGCCTTCTGTTAAACCCAAACAATCTAAGTTTTTTCAGTCCTCCAAAATGTTTAGCCAGGGAGTATAAATAGACAAAAGAGTCCAAACTGAAATCCTCTAGAAGGTCTTGGTGGTTCCTGTTCAGTCAGTACATACACAGCTGCATTATAACACTAATTCTATACTCTATGGGGGAACGTTTCTTGTCGGGTTTTTTAGACGGGTTTTAAAAGCAACGCTGAAAAACCGACAAAAAACCGTGCCATGGGGAAAAATTCCTTAAAGGGTTTTTCTCATCCTGGGTTTCACAGACTTGAGCTTTTTCGTCTGTTTAAACTTTTAAATCCAGGGGCAGGTCCTCCCAAATGCAGACGGGGACATCATCATTCTGATGACAGTGGAAAGAGAGGATGTCACAGCTCTGCAGACCCCTGCATACCCATTCCAGTCTGTAGAGCGTCACTCCCTTTCAGGGTGCCAAGCTCCTTGTAACCAGAACACCGCTTGGGTAAGCATTTTTTTCATACATTTTGAACGATGAAACAAATGTGAGGGAATGCACTCTACTTCCCCCTTCTTTTTTCCACAAGTAGAGGGAACAGCCTGTTAAGCTGTGTTATATTAGTGAAAGGGACAGACTGTATAAGGCTGTGTTAATGGGGGTGGGGGCAGACTGTTTAAAGCTCTTTATATGGGGTTAGGGAGCAACGAAAGGAAGATATGGGGGAAGAGTAAATCTAGTACTAGAGCCTTGTTAAAAATTTCCCAATCCTTCAAACGCTGGGAGAGAAAAATAAGAGGGGTTGAAACAGCTTTTATTTAAAAACCAGCACCCCCGCACGAAAGCTTTTCACTTTTATTTCCACACTCAGAGGGGATTAAAACCCCAAAGTGCAGGCAGCCCGTCACAGCAAAGGGGGGATGTCCCAACAACGAATAAAATATTAGCCACCAACAAAAAAAGGGGGCTGGCCCACCCCAGGCTGCATTTTAAATTTTTAGAACACACAGATTAGCTTTATCGCTAAACTAAATATTTTGGAATGCAAACCTTGCAAAAGTGCTTATTTTTACTGTCCCCATATTATTAAAAATAAACTTTATAGCCAAAAAACCCCCTTTTAAACGACCGTCCCATTACTTCTTAAGAGTTTTCCCCGGTACCTGTGACCTGGAAAATCACTGTGCAAAGGGGAAAGGAAATGTGACTATCTCCCATTTTACTGGGGACCTGTGTTATCTATACACATTGGTTCTCCTTTTGTTTCCCTTTTCTTTAAAGTTGGGCCATAGTAAAAAATGGGAGGGCTTGTTTAATTGTTTTAAAAAAATTGAAAGTGGTAAGGAATTTAAAAAAAAAAAAAAAATAGCCAAAAATTCCTAAAAAGTGTGTTTAACATAAAAAACGTGAGTAAAACAATAACTTATTTTTTATGACAGTCCCTTTAACTGGCCTTTTTTCAATTTGTGATTATTAACCATTTTGGCATAATGTTTGTGTATATTTCTCAATCTATTTATTTACCTATTAAACACATTGATAACTGATTGTTGATTAACCTTTTGAATATTCCTCTGATTCATGTTTGGCTTATAGAACTTGTGTTTGCCAACAAGCTTTGAAGGCTGGGTGTAGTTAACCAGAGAAAACAATAGGACTTATACTCATAGGCATTGCACCACTCTGCACAGGATTTAGCAAGTATACTATGCCAGTTAATTAAACTTTGCAACAGGCAACCTTTGTCATTCTCTGATTTTGTTGCACAGAATGAGGACATTTAGATGCATGCATAACCTTGATGTGCCTACAGCAACAATTGTAACGATAGTAGCGTCATGCAGAAAAACTAATCATAACTTTTACGTTTTCTTCTGTTGTCACAGAAACGCTATTCATACAAAGAATGCTAGAATATGCCAAAACTGATAAGGCAGCGGAAGGGCAAAAATTCACATAGGACTTAAAGGGAACCTGTCACATAGATTATGCCCCCCTTGCTAAGGGCAGCACAAGCTAGTGTCAGACATGCTGTTTCCAGTGCTGTGCCCCTTATTCTGTAAGATGCTGTAGTTTTCGTGTATTTAATGCTCAAATTTGCAGTTTTCAGCCAGAAGAGTCATTCGAAGAGTCATTCAGAATGTCAGTTTTTTTTCAAACCCTGCCCATCTGAGGCTAGCCCCGCCCACCTCAACTGACAAACCTATTACTTTGAACAGGTAGAAACATGTGAATAACTGTGTGGGCGGAGCTAGCCTTTGGTGGGCAGAGCTAACACCTACTCATGAATAAGATTTAAGGGGTAAATGCTCTAAAACGACAGCATCTTACAGAATAAGGGACACAGCGCTGGGAACAGCAGGTCTGTCACTAGCTTGTGCTGCCCTCAGCAAGGGAGGCATAATCTTTGTGACAGGTTCCCTTTAAAAAAGACAGACCTACTAGTGGTGATGACTCCATAGACATAATCGTGAAATCACTGTCTTGATGACTAGATCATAATTAAAGATGTATTCCAGTTTTAGCAAATACATTTTTTGGTGAAATTTACCAATATACGATTATGAATATACCTTCTGCATCGATCTCTCTTTTTTCTAGACCTTTTCTGGTAATCATTCGGTTGCAAAAGTATTCATACTCCTCGAACTGTTCTTAATTTTGAAACATTATAACCACAAATTTAAAAGTAATTTATTGATATTTTATATGATAGAGCAACACAAAGTAGTGTATTTGAGGTGTAAAGAAAATGATACATGCATTTCCAAATTTTTGAAAATTAAAATACTGATAAGTGTGGCGTACATATATATATTCAGCCCCCCTGAATCAATACTTCGTATGACCACCTTTAGCTGCAATGACCATTGCAAGTCTGTTGGGGTATATCTCTTCCAGCTTTGCACATCTGGAAGCTGGAATTTTTGCCCATACTCCTTTGCAAAATAGCTCTAGCTCAGCCAGATTCCAGAATGTGCATGCAGAGTTAAACAGCCACCTCCCAGATATTTATAGTCTATGGGCAGTTGGCAAATAGTTTAACATGGACTTTTTTCTTTTTCTTTTTTTCTAATTGTGTTATATTTCCATATGTACATGACTTTCTGGTTTGTCTCTTTGACTTCCCCTCTATGAGCTCTATAAGCACATCAGTGAGAGGATTGCTTGATGGTTTTTCCTTCAGGCTGGCTATGGCCTGAGATGTGAAAGTGTTATCAGCAGCACCTGAAGAAACCCCCTCCCCAGTGCTGAAAAAGATGACCCCATTTTACTTTCATGTACTGCTCTTTTCATTGCACTGTGGTCTGGTCTAATCTTATCTATCCTATTCCAGAGAACAATAGAGGGATCATTATGTCATTACCTACTATTTGTAATGAGACTAAATAGAGATAAGCAGTGTTGAAGTATATACAACAGCTACAGCTTATGTTAAAGAACTTAAGTCATACAGACAGCATTTGGCGCTGAGTTATGTATTAGTGTTTCTTAGCTTATGCATTGCTATGCTAGTTCTTGTTACTGTACACTGTTAACGCATCTCTCTTGTACCCTCCATGTTGGACAAGACTCAGTTAAGCATGTAATGTTGCGTGTATCTCCAGTAAACATCACAAATGGATTTACTTCTACAACGGTCTGTATGCCTTTGCTTCTACTCCAGATAGCTGCAATCTGCAACAGGTTATGGGCCCAGGACGCAGAACACAAAGCAAAGTGCCCAGAAACAGACAAGACAGCGGCAGATCCTGGTGAAAGATCCTCATCTCCTGAATACAAGTAAGAAAGGGGGTCTAACATACAAAGGAGAGGATCAGCAGAATGGCCAGCAGCTCAAAGCTCAGACTGACAGTGTCCAAGCTGAACAATGAGAATTATCAGCTATAGAAGTTTAAAGTGGAAATGTTATTATCCAGGGACGACCTGTGGGAGGCCATTACCACAGAGAGACCACAGGTCAATTACCAGGAATGGGACAAAAAGAATAGACAGGCCAGGGCCACCATAAATCTGTTAGTGGAGGATGACCAGCTGATTCATATAAGACATGAGAATACAGCAAAGGGAATGGGGGATGCATTACAAAAGCTGCATGAAAGATCCAGTTTGAACAGCAAGTTATTTCTGCTCAGAAAACTATACAGAATGAGACTTGGTAAAGAAAAGGACATGCAAGGAACATATAAATGCAAATGCTGGAAGTGGTTACACATCTGAGGACAGTGGGTGAAGACATAAAATATAGTCATGTGGCAGCCATATTGTTATGTAGCTTACCTGACTCATACAGCGCACTGATCAATGCTCTGGAGACCAGACCCAAAGCAGACCTGACCCTAGAATTTGTAAAGACTCGACTAATAGATGAATTTAAAAGAAGAAAGGAACTTGTGTATGAATCCACAGACACCGATACTGGAACAGCTCTTAAAGCTACAGATACACGTTTTCAGAAAAAGGAAACCAGGGCATGTTTCAGATGCCACAAGCTGCGACATTTAAAGAAAGACTGCACAATATGGAAGGCAGAACAGCAAAAACAAATTAAAAAAGGGACTAAACAAAAGGTCAAAGCCACTATATCCCAGCCACATGTTAATAATTGGAATGGTACATTCAAAGTGACAAATGATCAAAAGTTGCAAAGCTGGAGCATTGATTCAGGTGCAACAAGTCACATGACAAGCAATAGGAACTTCTTCAAAGGGCTAGACATAACTAAAAGAGAAAAGATCTATCTTGCAGATGGAAGCAGTATTAATGCAGAAGGAACTGGTCATGGAATCTTACTGTGCCCAAGTAAAAACGGAGACAGTTTAGCCAAACCAATGCAGGATGTACTTTGTTCCCAGCCTGGAAGGTGGACTGTTATCAGTGAAACGCTTGACAGCTAAAGGACTTACTGTCAAATTCCAAGGTGACGAGTGTGCTATCCTACATGGAAAGAAGGTAATAGCTAATGGCAAGATAAATGAGCACTTGTATAACCTCAGTACGGTGAAGGAACAGGTAAAACAATGCACACATGGACACAATGACTGTATACACATGTGGCACAGAAGATTAGGCCACAGACATCCTGATGGCATACAGGAACTACAGAAAGGAACCTGACAAAGGATCTTGTGTTGTCCAGTTGCTCAAACACCATTAGGTGTGAATGTTGCATTAAATCCAAAGCCACAAGGGCAACACTTCCCAAAGCAAGTGAGAACAGAGCCTCAAGACCACTTGAGATTATACACAGTGATGTGTGTGGTCCCATGAGATTAAGCACTCCCAGCAGGAAACAGGTATATAGTGACCTTCATAGATGGACTATTCAAGGTACACAGTTATTTACCTAATGAAAAACAAAAGTGAAGTTTTGGATAAGCTACAGGACTATATAACAAAGACAAGCAACAAGTTTCAAAGGAAACCTCTGATACTGCAATGTGATAATGGAGGTGAATTTACTGGACACAAAATTGAGACCTATCTGAATCAACAGGGGATAGAGCATCAAAAGACAGTACCCTACACACCAGAGCAAAATGGGGTAGCTGAAAGGAAGAACAGAACCCTGACCGAAATGATCAGATGTATGCTAACAGATTCTGGACTACATTAGAAATATTGGGGTGAAGCCGCGATCACAGCTACTTACTTGCAAAAACATACTTTTCTCTAGAACAGTGGAGAAAACCCCATACGAACTATGGCATGGTGAGAAACCAAAGGTAAAACACATAAGAGTGTTTGGCTGCAAAGTATTCATGTATATCCCAGAAGAAAAACGCACCAAACTCCAAAACAGAGCAGTGGAGGGATTTTCTAGTTGGATACGGTGATAACTGCAAGGGATACAGAATCCTGGACACTAAAACAGAAAGTTACTATTAGCAACTTTTATTGAAGAACTAAAGGATGGTGTGATGACTACACTGGAATCAAAAACAGAAGGGAAAAATTGCAGTGATCAGACGGCCACTGCATCCTCTGAACAAGAAATCGAAGTCAATACAAACTCAGATACCATGAGTGAGATGACACAACCCACCCCAAATACAGAACCAAGGCGTTCAGCTAGAGAAAACAAGGGTAGAGCACCAGCGCGTCTCTCATACAAGGCGAGTGCAGTTAGCGTCCATGAACCCGCATCCTGGGAAGAAATGTCTCAACTCCCGGACAGGGAAACCAATAAATGGATAAAAGCAGCAGAGGAAGAAATAAAATCTCTGCGTGACACTAAAACGTGGGTGCTAACAGAACTGCTGACAGGAAGAAAAGCTATTGGCTGTAAATGGACTTTTAAAGTTAAATACAATGCTGAAGGCACCATTGAAAGATATAAAGCAAGACTAGTTGCCAAGGGATACTCACAAAATATGGAGAAGACTACGATGAGACATTCGTTCCAGTGGTTAAACACGCCACAATCAGAACTTTACTCTCGGTAGCAGCTATCAATGAAATGCAGGTGAAACATTTCGATGTAAAGACTGCTTTCTTACATGGCGAGTTAACTGAAGACATTTACATGGAATAATCACCAGAGTTCAAAGACGAGCAAAGACCAGACCTAGTATGCAAACTTGAGAAAAATATATATGGTCTAAAGCAGGCGGCCAGAGCATGGAATATGAAATTAAATGAGGTCCTTAACAATGAGGACTTTCAGCGGAGTAAGGCAGACCCCTGCCTGTACACGAAGAGACTGACAGACAGATGGACTTTTTGTGCTTATTTATGTCGATGATCTCTTTTAGTCTGTTTTGAGTGAGAAGGGGATGAACAAGGAATACTACAAACCTTGAATCTGAATTTGAGACCAAAGATCTTGGAAACATAAGTAACTACCTCGCCATTCAAATCGAAAGGGAAGAAAATGGAAGTTTTCTTTCTAAATCAGCAGCACAAAATACAGGAAATATTTGAGACTTTTGGATTGGAAGATGCAAAAGCAGTGAAGTCTCCAATGAACACCAACTATTTGAAAGAAATGAACAATCAAGACAAATTGTTACCAAATGATAACCAATACAAGAGGGCAATAGGAAAATTGCTGTACACCACTGCTACAAGGCCAGATATTGCAGCAGCCGTAGGAATTTTATGCAGAAAAACCTCAATGCCAAATCAGCAGGATTGGAATGGTGTAAAGAGAGTCATACGCTATTTAAAGGGAACTCTGCACTCTAAAGTGAAGTTACCAACAAGTTAACCAATGTACCTAATAGGGTACGTTGATGCTGATGGGCCGGAGACCCGGGCGACAGAAAATCCACCATGGCTATCTGTTTCTTGTTTCAGGTGGCGCTGTAAGCTGGGCTAGCAGAAACAACTGTGTGTAACACTCTCATCAACAGAAGCAGAGTATGTTGCAGCAACGCATGCAAGTCAAGAGGCCATCTGGCTACGGCAACTATTGGACGACTTGGGTCAACAACAGTTGGAACCAACAAAAGTCTTTGAAGACAACCAAGGATGTCTTGCACTTGCACAGATGGAAAGAGTCAACCCAAGAACCAAGCATATCGACGTTAATTTTAATTTTTTACGGGATCTTCAAGAACAAGAAGTTCTGGAATTACAGTACTGCCCAACTGAGGAAATGCTCGCAGATATGTTCACGAAGCCTCTGAGTACAGAAAGGCATTCTAGACTCATGTTGAAGCTCGGCCTAATGGACTAAGCCTTAGCTGTTGAGAAGGGGTGTTGAAGTATATACAACAGCTACAGCTTATGTTAAAGAACTTAAGTCATACAGACAGCAGGTGGCGCTGAGTTATGTGTTAAGTGTTTCTTAGCTTATGCATTGCTATGCTAGTTCTTGTTACTGTACCTGTTACACATCTCTCTTGTACCCTCCATGTTGGCAAGACTCAAGTTAAGCATGTAATGGTGGCTGTGTATCTCCCGTAAACATCACAAATGATTTACTTCCACAACGGCTGTATCCTTTTTCCCTTTACCCAATACTGCAATATGTAACTAGCAGAAACAACTGTAAAGTGAGATTATTCTGCTCTGCCACTCAGGAGTTTTAGTTGGAATTGTTATTTGCATAAGCCTTCAGAAATAAAAAAAAAAACTGTCAAATTCTGCCCCCCCCCAAATGTTTTCAAATTTTTAACAAAAAACCCTTTCTATGGAAGTTCCCTTAAGTGTTGTGTTCTGATGTTGCGAAATGGGATTATCGAAAAAGTGCCAAATTTTTTTGTATGCCAGGAAAAGATTTTATTTTTGTTTAATTCAAAAAACTTAATATGACCCCTTTTATCAAAACGAAGGAAAGTAAAATTCCCTTCTGCTATTTTTGGATAGCCCCATAACCCCGGAGCTTGCAGAAAGCGTATTTGGAACTTTGGTCCCCGCTAAGAATCCTGATGGTATCAGTGCCCCTTTGGGGGCTTTGTTCACACGGATTTTTAACACCGTGTTACAAGCATTTTTAGGATCCATCTTGGGGTCCGCTTGTTGGGCCCAAAGCGGAATTTAAAAAATTAACATGATCATCCCCTGCTGCTATCTAACACGCAGCGGGGGTTAAAAAGACAACGCACTGCGGTTTCAAAAGCGCTGCTCGGCTCCGTCTTGAAAAAAAATTGTTTTACTTTTCAAAACGGAGTGATGTCTTTTGAAAAGCGCGGTGATCCCTCATCTACCGACGTCCGGTTGCATAGACAGCAGTGATAATCTCACTGCAATTGTTTAGATCCGTCTTTGGGACCCAAAGAGCGACCCCAAATGGATCCTAAAACGCTTGTAAAAAGGAGGTAAACTCCGTATGAACAAGCCCTTAAAGTGGTTTTGATCCACAAGCAAAACGCCGGCTCAATCAGTGAAAATGCAAGTGGATGTTTTCTAAAAAGTATCCACCTAAAGGGAACATTTTTGAAACAATTTTTAAACCTGTTGTATATAACCCACAAACGATATAGAATTTTTTCCCCAAAATTTCATCGAAACGGGCACGATAGATAGAGGTGAAAAGCCAAGCTTGGTGTTTCAGAAGCCCCCCCACCTCCGATAAACCATTTTTTGCCCTTCCTGACGGCCTTTTTTTTTAAATCTGACATGTGTCACTTTATGAGAGAATAACTTTTTGATACTTTTAACAAATCCATGTGATTCAGAGATTTCTTGTGACACATTGTGCTTTAGATTAGTAAAAAATTTGGTCCAGCCAGGTGCCTGATATTGGGAAGGTGGCGCCAGACAACGCCGCCGAGTAGAGGGGACCTTTGTCAGAGAATTACAGAAATAAGACGAATGGATTATTTAACAGCCTCCATCCATGACAAAATGCATTTGTTCGATAAAAACCTGGTCTCTTGGGACTAAAAACCAAAATTTGAACCCCTCAAAAAAAGAAAAAAATACTAGAATCCCCATCCCCTCCCTCTTTTTCCTCTTTCCCACCCCCCTTTTTTTGTTGTGTTTTGTGTTTAACTTGGATTTTGGACCTTTTTTTTTTAAAAAGAATTTTTTTTTAAAGCTCGTGTACCCCTTGTTATGTTTTTGTGAATTTGAAAAGGGTTAAATTTTAAAATCCCTGCCCAATTTATCTACCTTTTTTTCAAAATATCGGGGTAAAACCCCATCTGTTTGTTATCTTTCTGTAATATTTGGAAAATTCAATACAATTCTCATTTTTTTAAAAAAACATTTGGTCCATACAATTGTCCATTGTTTATTTGTGAAAATATTAAAATGTAGTGAAAATTTTGGAAAATTTGCCATTTTCAAAGTTCAAAAATTTCTATGTGCAAGATACAAAATAATTTATAACTGGCATCTACCATATGTCTACTGTAGGTTGGCATCATTTTTTAAATGTCTTTTTATTTTTGTACGACATTGGGGGTAATTAGTAGTAATTTTTCACATTTTCAAGAAAATTTGAAACATAGATTCCCCTAACTCTTCCATTTTTACAGATATCCTACATGTGGCCCTAATGCAACTATTCTGTGACTCAACCACAAGTCTAGGAATAGTTGGAGACCTACTGGACTTGGACTTTGGGGTCTCATTTTCATTATAATTTTATTTAGGCGCAATTACAGGTTTGGTGCTAAAACTTAATAAACACCTCTAAAAAGATTGGAAACTACACCCCTTAAGAAAAATATCCAGGAGTGGAGTGAGTATATTGACCCACAGATGTTTCACAAATTTTTTTTAGCATTAGGCTGTGAAAATTAAAAAAAAAATTTCCCAAAAATCTGCAATTTTAGTTGCAATGGTTTCATTTTCACAAAGAATCCTGGAAAAAAAGCATCCCAAATTTTATTACGCAATTTCTTCCAAGTTTGGCACTACCCTATATGTGGGTGTAAACTGCTGTTTGGATGCATGGCATAGAAGGGAGGGAGCGGTATTTGGCTTTTGAAGTCAAATTTTGGTGGGTGCCTTGTCGCCCCCAAAGTAGCAGAACAGGTGAAATCTTTCAGAAGTCTCCCCATTTTGGATTCAACATCCATCATGGATCTCATCTAAGGGTGTATTGTGCAGGTGTTCCATACTTTTTTTTTAGCACTGGGCCATGAAATCGAGGGGAAAAAAACTCAGTTCCGCGATTGTTTTTTTTTTTTTTTTTTACAGCATCCACCGTGCAGCATAAATAACTGCATTACTGTGTGGGTCGTTACAATTCCGATGATATAAATTTTATATAGTTTTTTATGTTTTCTTACCTTTACACAAAAGAGATGCATCTATAAAAAAAATTGCGTTTTTATGTCATAATCTGACAGCCATAACTTTTTTATTTTTCTGTACATGTAGCTGATTAAGGGCTTGTTTTTTGTGGGATGCATTGATGTTCATTTGTTTATTGATTGTTTTTAAACCTTTTTATTTTTATCAGCGCTCAGTATACATGACAAGTTCATTTTACTTTGGGTTTATACGGTTACAGCGATACCCCATTTATACAGTTTTGTTTTTAAGTTGAAGCGCTTTTTAAAAAAAAAAAAAAGTTTTTATTATGTAAAGCAATATTTATGCATTGCTATTTTCTGATGGCCATAACTTTTTGATTTTTCCATATGCAGAGCTGTGTAAGGGCTTTTTTGTGGGATGAACTGATGTTTTTATTGGTACCACTTTGGCATTTATATGACTCTTTGATTGCTTATTATCCCATTTTATGTGCTGTGGGTTGGACGAAAAAGTGTCGCAATTCTGTGACACTTTTTTTAACCGCATTAGCGATGCGGGTTAAATAACATGACTGATTTATAGGGTAGGTTGTTACGCACACCGCAATTACAAATATGTGTACTTTATTGCCGTTTGTAAAGGGGAAAAGGGCAGTGTACATGTTTTCATTTTATTGTTTGTGTTTTACTTTTTTTTTTTTCTACATGTCACTGTTACAATGGAGAGCAGTAGATAGCATTACTGCTGTGTACTGCTCTCCATTGCAACTGTCAATGGGCACAGCCAGGCATAGTAACGTTATGGGCAGACAAGAAACATTTGTTAGGCTTCCGTGATGCTATGAAAGCCATCAGCAGCCGTGATTATATTGCAGCAGTGCCAATGGGGACAGAGGGAGTTCCTTCCCTCTATCTTTCCCTTAGCTGGCATGGTTGAATTTGGGGGCCATTATATAGCTGGCTTCCCGCAGCAATCATGCAAACTCTTTTAGAGTTCGCACAATCATCTGGACGTAAGTTTACGTCCATTTGCAGGAACCCCTAACCGACTTGAACGTAAGCTTACGTCCAATGTCGGGAAGTGATTAACAGAGAACGTGCTGTTAACTTTATACCATCTATACTCTATATCAGTGCCAGTTCAAAATGGACTGTGAGAAAACTTTAATGTCGTTTGTGTATTATATACAACGGACTTTAAACTAATGTTGTAATGTTGTATTGGAAAGAGATTGTAGCCAAGACTGGATACTTTTTACAAAAGTATACTTGCATTTTCACTGACTGAGCCTCTATTTTTCTTGTGGATCAGTATCTTACTTGGGCAGGAGAGAGCCCAGTGCATGAAGGTTGTCTGTTGTATTGTAACTTGGTTGGCTGAAGTGTTTATGATAATTGGACTCCTTAAAGTGGTTTTGCTCGCTACAAGCCAGCCTCCATAAATGGCTAGAAGGCCACGCTTGTGCAACTTTTCTTCATTCATGTCTATAGGAGTTCGGCTATATTTGGAAATGCCATAGAAAAGAATAGGGAGAACTGTACAAGCTGGGAAATGAGCTGGCCCTAGAAAATAATTTTTCTTTGTGGCAATTCCCTTTCAGTTCCGAGCCTACCCTTTATTTCCAAAGCACCAATGGTTTTTACTAAAGTTATGACAGAAACGATTTCCTTTATAATCAGGAAATACATTCTCCTGATTCCATATGGAGAAGACTCTTTAAAAAAGTCTTTGGTTTAGATGAGTCTCTAAAATTACATTTTCAGAAACTTTGCTTAATATTATCGTTCCTATTCTGGAGGATAAATGAAAAAAAAGTCCAGTTTGACCCTTTTATAATCCTTCTGTGTTTTCTGCTAGACTCTTCAACCTAGATATTCCATCTTGACTAAAAAAGACAAGCCTTGGTCATGAAGAGGGTAATGAAATTCTTTCTGTCCTACACTTCTTCCTTTATGGATATAATATTGGTACTAGGACTATTAACTGCTTCCATTTCAGCAATGAAATTGGACCATTTCAGATCAAATGTCTTTAGTGGGACATTCTCCAGAAATGGGACAGAAGAAAATCTTTCTTAGGCTATAGAGTAAAAGCAAATAATGCAGAGTGAAGGATCGCTCACCTCGCTTCCATTCGATGCATGGTAATCAAATCCTCAGCTGGGTAAGTAGTTTTCACCGGCGCTCGGAATCCTGGCTCCCGGCAAAGAGCCCAGCACAGCAACTCAACAAATTCATAAACATGAAGGATCCAGAGAAAATTCTGTGAAAAAAAGTACTCTAATTTATTTCAAGACATCATGGTGCAGACGGTACAACCTATATCAACCTGCCCCGGGAATGCTGGGAAATCTGCTGCCTGATAACGGCGAGCACCAGGCTATGTTCATATGGCTTATTCACGCCGTAATTGTGGGACGGATTTCGCCGCAACTATGGCGTGTGTACGGGGGCGGGGCGGGGGGCCCGTTAGCTCGCCAGCCCCATAGACTTTCATTAGCCACGCGGCCGCGGATTCCCGCCGGGTATACATGTGAGGGAGACAGAATCCATTCTCTATGAGCACTGTGGATTACTGTAATGACAGGGACGGATTTCAGCCGTATTTGCGCACAGTATGGCGTGCAATACGGACTGAAATTCGTCCCAAAATCAGCCGTGTGAACAAGGCCTTAGACTCTCTCCTTGAACACTGTCCTTGGAGGCAGTAATATTTCCTATGGTAAGACAATCCAACAACTTGAAAAAAGGGGCTCCATGGAGCCTAACTCCATCAGTAATATTACCAATGATGCAGGCATCTGGGGCTGTAGAGGTTTATCTGAACTTTTCTTACTTCCAAGGCCAATTTAGGAAGTAGATGTATGAGATTATACAACCTTAAGGCTATGTTCACACGGCTTAACTGCGGGGCGAAATTACGCCCCGCAATTACGCCATGTGGGCGGGGCGGGAGCGGGGGGCCGGCACTTACCCGGCCCATAGACAATCACTGCTAGCGGCGTGTATACGCCGCTAGAAAGTGACAAGTGAATTATATCCCCGCTGGGCGGGGAGAGGAGACGTAATCCATAGTTCTCTATGAGAACTGTGAATTACCGTAATGAATGGGCCGTTTTCGGCCCGTAATTGGCGCACTTCGGCGCGTAATTACGGACCAAAATACGGCCCATTTTAAGCCGTGTGACATGGCCTTAGGAATGTAAATCAAGCTATTAGCTATTCATGTGGATGAGTGCCTAAGCCAGATTTCACACAGCAGTATTGTGACCAGAATTTGAAACTAAAAAGGAGTCTGAAAAGGTGCAATTATTTCCTTTGTAGCTATTATCTCTATAGGTTTCACTAATGGTTTAGGGTTAAAAATTCTGATACAGAATACTGGCCAAAATTATGTTGTGTAAATGTGTTTTTAAATGTAGTGTATGGAAAACTTATACCTCGTTGATGGCTATTGCACAGGCTGAGAGGGTGGTGCACATCTCAAGAATGAAAGAACACCAAAGATAGATGCATCATGTATCACTGCCTTCAAGCCCAGTACTCTGTATAACACCATTTTTTTTTCCTAAAGTGTCCCTTCAAATATCCATAAATCACTATTTTTCTTTTAAAGCTTGCTGTAGTGAGATGTATTTGACTTAAAAATGTCCAATGTGTAGGATTGGAGTAGGGTTGCTCATTAGTGATGTGTCAGTCGGTGGAATGTTTCCAGGAGTCTCATGCTGTGAGATAAATGATGTCTTTCCTTCACATAGCATTACTTTATTCTAGAAAAATTAATCACAAGGGAGAGGTTATCAGCTCTTTATAGAACCTGTCACTTGAAAGCTCTCTATGTTAGGAAACAGCGTGAAGGTGCGATGGGTAAAATGAATGGATTTATCCAGAATCTGCAAAGCTTTTTCTTCAATGCTGCTTCATTGTGCTGAAATTTATTTGCATAGGTCACCAGCTGCAAAACAAATACCAGCTCCTTAATTAAACATGACATTTACACCATTCAGGGTAGTGTCGAAGACGTTAATGTTTCTAATTAAATAGCAATCATCTGTTTAAAACCTTAGCTTGGCCTTATTTATGTATGATGCTCACATTTTCTCATTGGACAAGATGAAACATGCAATCTCAGTGTTAACTCATTCATAGGATCTTGTAACCCAACACATTTCATAGAGGGATTTAACGTCTAGTGTGAGGTCTAATTATGACAGTGCTTCTTCACTAATTGGTACTATATTTTTTATGACAACAACAAGGTAAATCGTACAGTATACTGTATGTACACACGTAGACAAAATTATTGGTACCCTTCCGAAAAATAAAGAAAAACCCACAATGGTCACTGAAATAACTTGAAACTGACAAAAGTAATAATACATTGTGATTTACTGGCAATCAAGTAATAAAAAATTATACATTGCTCTTAAATTGTGGTTCAATCAAAAATTGTAAAAAAAACAAACTCTTAAAACTGGCCTGAACAAAAATGCTGTTCCCCTTAACTTAATATTTTGATGCACAAACTTTTGAGGCAATCAATGCAGACAAACAATTTCTCTACGGATCCGTCCACACATCATGGTTTATTGGTCAGATATTCAGATGGTTTACGGATTTGGAAACTGTCTAAAACCGACAAGAAACCATCTCCATAGACTTTATTAGAAAATCCGCCCATACTTATTAACACCCCCTAAGCCCAAAATCAAAAATTTTTTTAAAGCCTTAAAAAACAAAAACACCTAAACGGTAAGGAATTAACTAAAAAGCAATTTAATGAAAGCCCATTGGGTGCAGGGGTGGGGCCAAATCTACTGGGGGTTTCCCAAAAAGCACAAAGGAAAAAATAAAAGGGGAAAGGGGGACAGAAGGTTTGGAAACCCCAAGGGGAAAGGTTGATTTTTGGGGGGAAAAAAAAGACCAGTCGACTTTTCCAAGGCCATTTGTGGAAATTTTTGCAAGGGAGAGCCCCCAAAAACCCAAACCAAAGCCCAAAAAAGTCATTAAGGGATGTCAAAGCCGGGCAAAAAAGCACACTTTAAAATGGGGTGGCCGGAGCCCCCCGCCAAATTGGACAAAGAAACTGAACCAAAATCACATAGGTGAAAAAATTTCAAAGATTTAAGGCATGGAGGCAATTAGCCATGTTCTCCCTAAGGACTAATTTAAAAAACCAAGGTAAAGAAAGATAAGTAGTAAAGTAGACAAAGGATCCGAAAAAAAGAAAAAAAAGGAGAAAAATAAAATAAAAAGAAAAATAAGGAAAGGAAAATATAAAATAAACCCTTCCTTTTAGGGGAAGAAAAAGTAAAAAACCTGAACTGGAAAAAAATGCCTGTCCCCAAAAAGTCCCGAGCATCAGCGTCAGGTTCCCACATCGGTTTTATGGTCGTCCGGGGTGGTTTGGAACTTTTCCGCGCACCTCGCCGGGCCCCACGGGTTTTCTGATGGATAACTGCGGGTTTCAAAAACCCTTTGTCTGCAAACTTGGGAAAACAAGATAGAAAAAGTTGTGAACCACCATTCCACCTTTCCCAAAACCAGAGGAGGAAAAAGGAAGGTCCTCAAATGGACCGGAAAAGGGGGGTTTTCCCTAATTCCTATAAAAGGGGAACCCACCTTACGGTATTTTGGCTTGGGGAATGATAAAGGGTGCCTGAAGGGGTGCCTTCCTAGATGCAGGTTCGCGACATCGGGAAAAAACCTCGTTTGGGCCTTGGACTCATGGGGTTGGGGCATTAACTTTTGGGCTTTGCGCACCCAAGTTTTCCTTCCTTTTATCAAAGGGAAGCTTGGATTTCTTCTCCGAAAGTTTTGACACCCTGGGGCCGGATTCCCAAACCGCCCCAAAAACTAATAAGCCCTAAAAATTTTCAAAGCAAGTTCTTCGGGAGCCCGGCAGATTTTGGTTAAAAATTTTGGGTTTCAAGATAAGGTTTGGGGTTAAGCTTCCACCCGGTTTTCTTTCAGGTGGCCCCGGACCAGGCAATTTATCGGGCGACTTCGACTCAGACTACCGGGAAGGGAAGCTAAGTTTTTGGGGCTTGGCTTTGTTTCGCAAAGGACAATTTACGGGAAAACCAGGGCTTTTTGGAAATTCTTGAAACTTTTTCATTTGGGCAAATTTTCCAACCTTGGAAATCCTCAACTTGCTTTCACTGGGGCAGTTACCTGCCCCGGGATTTGCACTTTTCGCAAAGAAAAATTGGAGATTCCTTTGAAGACAAGAAAAGGGGCCCTTTTTTTCCATGTCCCGCCATTGGGCCAATGCAATCTCAGAGGCAGAAGTCTTTTTCGCATCCAAGGGGTGCTTTCCAAAGGGACGACAAATAAAAAGGGGACGAAAAAAGGTAATTTGGGAATCCACGGGGCGTACCCCCCAAATTTGTTTTTTGCTGGCTGGTGCCCCCGGGTTTTTGGAAAAGGGGCCCTGGAGGGGGCCATTCTGCTTTATTGCCCGACAGGGTCTGTCCCCCCTTGGCGGAAGTGCCGCCCTCTGGTTTACCCCTGGCGGTTAAAACGGGCCAGGGGGCCCCACTCTAGGTAAGGGGCAAACGGGTTTTTAAGGCCCGAAAACCCCCCAATCCTTGAACAAAAGGCCCGCCCGCCCCAACCGAAGCAAGCCCCCCCCAGATATCAAGTTCATGGATCTCCTTTTCTTAGGGGTTTGGATATCGGATGGTGTTTTCAATTGGACCAGGTTGAAGTTAAACCCCAGAAAAAATTCTTAAAGATTTTTACAGCCCCTGGCCCAAAAATAATTTTTTACCAAAACCCCCAAAGGTTTAAGGCCCATTTCCGTGCAAATCAAAAGCCTCCAAACCATGATGGGCTAAAGCATTTCTCTCCAGGGGCCAAACGGGAGCATTAAGGTAAAATCATGGTTCTTTATTTAGGGCTTGGGTTAGGGGGGGCCCTGTATGGAGGGCCGGTCTCCAACCCTTTCAAAACCCCTCTTGAACTCAGCCCTCAGTTACGGGGGGGTTTTTTTAGGGATTTGCTTCCCCCCCACCCCCACTGCACTCTATACTCGGGGTCTTTTTTGGGAAATGGAAGGGGCCGCCGGCTCCTTTGGTTTCCACTGCGATTCTGCTGGCCAAACCGATCCAGGGTTCCGGTGGTGCCCCGCAGTGCACAGGGGGGAACCCGCCGGCTCCCCTTCAAAAAATGATGATGAAGTTTTGGGGGCTCCTTGGGGGGGGGCCCGCTGCAGGGGGCTGCCCCTATTCCTCCTCAAAAATTGGCGCCGCGGGGCCCAAACGCAACCCTTTTGGAACGGTTCATTTTCATTCCCCAAAGGATGGGTCCCTCTCCGCCGTGGGATGGTGGCATTCCCTAATTCCAGTTAGGGGCCGGAGGGGCCTAAAAGGGGACATCTCTTTCATCTGGGTGGCAAAATAGGGAAATCAAACCCGGGAAGAAAGTCAATTTAACATAAATCCCTGAGTGTGGGAAAAAAGCCCCTGGGATAAGAGACCCCCGCTCTTGGTTTTTTTCCGAGTGGATGCTTTTATTTTTTGTTTTTGCCCAAAATTCTTAAGGTTCCTAGCATAAGAAATTTTTGTATAAGGTTGACCCCTTTTTTCACCCTTTTTTAAATTATTTTTAACAATGGTAACCCAGCCCCCCGAAGATGACCTCATTTTTGAGTCTAAAATACTTTGGTATCCAGGGGGGTAATCCAAAATCAAATTAATGATTGCAAGGTGCCCAGGTACCTTGGTTGCAATAAAAACCCAAATCATCACCCCTCCACCATTGTGCTTTACTGTAAGTATGAGGTAATGTGCTGCTATATTGAATTTGGTCATAAAGTACAGTGCCACATTTTGTGTTATGGACATTAAAAACTTCTATAAATTCTATAGCCCTTATATGGGTGATCAAAGTTTAAATGAGCAAGGAAAATGGCTGACAATCAATTTTCCATTTTTTTTCTATTGTTCATCTTTCTTCTTGTTTAAAAAAGCATTAATTATCTGTGTCTTGCACTCCCTCCTCCCCCTTGATTCTCTTGATTTTCTCTCTATACGCTGTTTACCTTAAGTTCAGACTTTCCTACTCAGCAAATGTAAATATACTGATATGTTGTTAGTGCCACTGCTTTACAAGGCCGAATACTGAACGGGATTGAACTAGCTTGGACAGAGAAAGTAGGGCAAAAGTCACAGATAATATTTATGTCGTGTGGAGTAGAATATAAACATACATAATAATAAAAACTTTTAGAATCATTGGGATGTATTCTAACTAACAAATCAACTAATCATATTGTGATTAGTAGCAAAGGGGTTGTTATAACAATAAAGTGGACTTGATGAAATATTGTTTGTCCAGTAAAAATACACATATTTGCATATTATACACCTCAAAACAGAGGTTATAAAAACTTTTCATTTGATTTCATTTGGATACTGCACAAGGAAGGTTAGGGGGACTTTGAAGCTCCCATATCACTTTGTCCCTGTCTGCCCAAAAGAAATTGTTTAAGTCTTGTGGTTTGTTCTGATGCAACTTTGAAAACTTAAGCCTTGGTTTTTTTTGGGTTTTTTTTTAGAAAGAGGCTTTTTCCATACTTGTTCAGTTTTAATTAATTGTACTTTTAAATTGAACATCTAACATGTTAAACAATGCCTGTAAAATCTGAGATGTAGCTCTTGAGTTTTTTGCAATTTCAGTGAGCATTGTATGGTCTGACCTTTAAATTTAGGGGATCGATTTGAATTGGAATTTAAACGGTCCTCCTCAGCATTCTGTTTACATTTTGATATCATGACACCAAGATAACACCTTACAATTGATCAGCAGTATCTCGCCACTGCGAGGCTTCAAGCACGATGCTCTCAGACAGAAGTGGCCACCGAGCTTAGAGTGTCACGGAGTGTCATCAGCAGGTTGCATCCAAGATAAATGGGAGACTGGAAGAGTCACAGAAAGGTAAAAAAGTTGGCGTCCTCTGGCTCCATCACATACTGATGAACTCTTCATTGTAAACACTGCCCTGTGGAACCGGATGATGAATGTCACACAACTCCAGGCACGTTTAAGGGAGGTGCGAAGCAACCAAGTGTCATGTCATTTGTAACTGTTTACATCAGCGTGATATGCATGCTAGGTGACCTGAGCACACCACCAGGCACAGACATCATTGTCTTGCATGGCAGTGGTCCTCATTGCTGTTAAGTGATAAAAGTCGATTCACTCTAAGCAGAAATGATGGCTGCCAATGACACTGAAGACATCAAGGAGAGCGCTATGCATCCAGGTCAGGCACCCATGCTGATGTAAATGGTTACAAATGGTCAGACGTGACACATGGTTGCCTCTCACCTCCGTTAAACGTGCCTGGAGTTGTGTGGCATTAATCAACTGGTTCTGCAGGGCATTGCTTACAATGTAGCGGTCATCAGTGTGATGGAGCCAAAGGATGTGCACTTATTTGCCCTTCTGTGACTCTTCCAGTCTCTCTGTATCTCTGTTGTAACTTGACTGTGAAACCTCCGTCTGAGAGCATCCTGCTTGAAGCCTCGCAATGGCGAAGTACTGTTGATCAATTGTAAGGTGTTGTCTTGCTTTCATGATATTTAGGAGGACTGCTTAAATCTAAATTCAAATTGAACCCCTAAATGTATTGTGTGATTCAGGGATCTAACACCTGTTGGGAATTTTGCCATTAAGTTACTTGTGAGTCACATTGTGAAATTAACTGAAGCATGACATTGTACTGTATTGAAAAGTTGGGAGAGGTCTCATTTGTTAATTAAAGAAAAAATTTCAAGACATTTTTGTTCATCCTGAAATTACAACTAAATGCCAAGTCCCTGGCTTTTTGTGAGTAACGTATCAATTGATAAGTTATTCCTTTATCAGTTAGCTGCCATTCTAGAACGACAAGTCTAAGTACTGTTGAAAATCAAATGTTAGGGGTATATACACCCGTAAGACTCTAGCTTCCCTGTTACTCCCTGACCGTTTAGGAGAAGCAGCACTCTTTCTCTTTTTTGAGACAGCATTGTTCTACGGACATTTTTCTGACCATAAACCCCTACTCATTACAGCTGCCATACAGACTGTGCAGGAAAGATTGTATGTGGCTCCACTATGGCTGCCCCAAAGGATGTATTTTTTATATAAAAAATTAAATAGACCACTTTAAAAGATTAGACCATTCTTACTTCTAATGATGATAAAATGTATGGTAATTTCCTATTTCTGTCAGGGCTACATGCAGGCTGCATGGAACATATGGTTAACTTGCATTCTAGGTCCCAAAGTTAATATTGCTCCTTTATAAACCTAAGCTATCAAACATACCTACAAAAAAAGAAACACTAAAGTTTGTACTCTAATCAGTTGCAGGTTTCATTAACTAAATCCGAGCAGCATTTATGTGAACTTCTCACCTTTGGTAGTTAAAATTTATCAGAAAGGTGGATCAGAAAGGGTCATCACATTGAGAACTGCATCTTAGTTTTGTCTTTTACTATTCACTACTATGTAGTACTCTCTCAACCACTGGATCAGTCTTTCCATACCACCTTTCTTCTCCATCAGGGAGAGGGAAAATCTATGAAAATCTTTAACTCTTGTGTCGGTAAATATCAAGAATGTCTTTGACTTGAGGCCACATGTTCCAGTTCTGCTACTTTTCTATGGGTAGAATGAATACTATTAGTCTTTGTAAAGTCCCCCAGAGCGCTGTAAAACATAATTTTCTAACAAGATCTACTCTTTTTTTAAATATCCAGATCCTCTTGTTATATTTTTGTGCAGAAGTTGCCTTTTTTGCTTTTTTTTCTTATCATCAAATCATCACTTCAAGGTTAGATTCTTCTCCTAATGGTTATACATTTTAGCTCTGCCAATTTTTTTTTTTTGCTACTCTAAATAATAAGACTGTACCAGACTGAGCTTCAAAAGGATAAACAATTTATCTGGGACTGACACAGGCTTTTGATATCTTAAAATCCACATAAATTTGCTTGCATGTCATGTAGGTTTCCATTTTTTAGTCATTCCATTTAAAGTTTCAGATATTGCATATTTTTAAAGCTGAAAGAAGTAATTGTGACTAGTTAAACCAAAACATTTTAATTGGCAGTTAACTTTGCTAGACTGCATGTGTGTTCCTTATTTATTTTTTTGTAATTTGCAACAACTGAAGGCTTCATTTTTTACTGAATGTAGTGATAAACAAGGCAATCAGATGATTGTAGGACTCTAATTTTGGCCATGAATGATATGACTCAGGCTGTGCCAAGATCTTGGATTTATCCTATTGCCTATTAAAAGAATAATTCCCCTCTAAGATTAGAACAAATCCACTTAAAAGCAGTTGTGTTATATTAATAAATGATTCTTTTATCTATTATCAGTACTTTGTGATATCCATGCAGGTATTTCACAGACCAAGGCATACAAATTTGCAGTCCACACGTTACTGCATACTGTCTCTACTCCCGATAAGAGCCGACCCAGATATAACTATAGACGGCTGCCAACCGCTTACTGTGGCTGACATCTTATATGGCTGGCTCCTACCCCACCAAGGCCAGGTACCCTTGGTAGCTTGTTGCCTGTAGATCTCCAGTATTACTCCACTTAGTGTCAGAAACATGTGACCGTCTGCAGTTGCTCTGCCGCTATATATATATATATATATATATATATATATATATATATATATTTAGGCAGAGCGACCTCATATATATATATAATGTAGAAAGGCACAAGGCCTTGTGATAGATGGGAGGTATGTGCCACCAAAATTCCTGTCTTTGGTGGAGTGAGGGCCAGATAATTCTGTGTCAGCAGCATTAGTTTAAAGTTAGTTTGGCTGCAACAGCGGCAAGTCTGAGTCGGCCTTCACTGGAGCAGTCAAAGAGCGGGGTTGGATGACTGCTCCCACTCCAGGTCCAGGCCGGAGTTTTGGATGGCCTATGTAAGCCTGGAGATCAGGTGAGCTGTGTGTGTTGTTCAGTTTCCTGCTAGTTACTGGAGAGTAACCACCTTGGATGCTGAGGAAGCACTAAGGTCCTTTCCAGGAGCTGTGCCCTACACCACGCTGGAGGGGTGAGAGCCCTTGTGGGCAACTCGGACTATGCCTGTAATATAGGTGCTGGGCGGTTGCGCCTAAAGACTGTGGTGAGACACCTGGGTGTTGGCTGAAGTAAGCCTTGTTTTGTTTGCTGCTTGTGTTTGTTGGAAAAACGGATGCCAAGCCAATAAACGCACCCGTTGTTTTGCACGAACTTTTACTGTGGTCCTGTTTGTGTAAGCCTGCCATTGGGACTAATCTCCTACAATAATTAAACTTTATTAATTGAATTTTCAACAAGTAACACATGTACCTGGGAGGTAAACAATATCTGAAGACATGATTACTAAATTACAGGTCATAGTTGCTTCAAAAATCCAGGTTTAAATGGAGACAGAACCTTGTTTTAGTCAACAGACCAGAATGAATAACTTTACAAATGCGTCAAGTAGAAATATTAACAAAAAGAAAAAAAGGGCGTGGGGCAGAGAGGATGTTGAGCGGGGGAAGAGAGGGGTGAAGAAGGAAGAAGTTGAGGTTGCACAGACCTACTCGGACTACCTAGGAGTATGAGGTAGAGTAAGTGAGTTGTATACTTTTAAGATTTTAGGAAGTACCCATAAATTGAATTGTTGCTGAACCTCCAACGGACTGTTCAAGATACCACTTGATGGATTAAAAGTAGCATATATGCAGGATTTTATGTGTTTCGGAAGTGTGGTCCCTCAATTCCTGGGCCCCACAGCAGTCGCTATGGCTATAGTGACGTCCATGCATGGAACAAAGACCACAGACCTATAAAAGAATAAAGCTGATACATAAACATACACACGTGACAACTTTTGCCAAAACAAGCGAAAGCAGAGGAACTCTTCCTTTCTTCATGGTTGGGCTGGGCACTCCACATGCAGGAGCAGCTACAGCATATGCCATGTTTTGGTTGCCAGGCAGTTGGGCATTACTGGACTACTTTCACATTTCTTGTAGCTTGGATGTTGGATGCTAAGACTGCCAACAAATTGGCGCTGAGTACACTGGGGGGTGGAGTGTAAAGAAACCTGAGTTTTCACTCTTAACCCTGGCAAGGAGGTTTGGACTTTATGCAGGATTTTCCCTGTTTGTGAACATCAGAGAAGTTACCAGTGGGCAGCGGGAGGCAGATGTGAAAACAGGACACAGATGTGGGACAGGGTTAGAACTTGACAAGTAGCAATACTATAATATATTAACATACGTATGATGCATGAATATTTATACAACCCTAATAATATTTGATTAAGTTTTAATTTTATTTTTATTATAATGCAGGTTCCAGAAAAAGTTCTTGTGATGTTAATGAAGAACTGCAGTTAGAAGAAGGTGAAAAATCTCAAATTATGCCAGGAAGTGGTGATGCATTCCTAGCTACACAACAAAGTGCTTTTACCTTGAACTCCTTACACAAACTGGAGACAAAAGAAGTCCTCAATGATGTACAGATTCAAGCTCAACTAGATGAATTTTATAAACAGAGCACTTGGAGAGGAAACAACGATTCTTTCTCTCACCTACTTTCGGAGAAAATATCTGACTTGAGCAAGCAGCAGCATTTATATGCTTTACGGAGCTTTCAAATGGGCAAGATTGTGTTAAGTCAAAAGGGGGAGAAAGTATTACAGAGCTGCTCCAGCGATAACCTCTTCTTTTCTCGGGAAGAAATCAAGAATATAGAACCTGTCCCCGGACTTTCTAAAGATGTGGTCAGGTTCATCATGGACCACAAAAGAACCCCCAATAACTGATCTTTTTTGAAAATTGTTAATTTGTAAATGTCTAGTTTTAGTGCTTTAAAATTTAGTTCTTTAAAATTCTTTGTGAGGTCATTAATGTGTAAAAATAGGGTCTATAATTGCCATCTGCTGCTAGAATCAATCATACAGAGAAGGTGATGCATTTTAAGCGGCATTTTCATTTCATTGATTAGCTTTAAAAATATAGGCATAGTTAAATACAGGCTATTACAAAATATTTTGCTGTTCCAATTTTGCTTAATTTTAGAGTTAGAACAGTTTTTATCTCCTGCTAGTTTGAACGAGCTTCTTTTGTTACCAATCACCTCTTTCTGCTCTTGCACCTGCCGGGCTGGTGACCTCTTTCTTTACCTGCTGAGTCTTATCAGCGGGACAGGAGCTTGCTTCTCAGTCTCTGATTTTATCTTTCTTCTGATAAAAGCTTTAACTCATAGAGTTACTAATCTGGAAGCAGCCGTGTACCATCTTGTCAGGTCTGCAGAGCACATTTATGTGTAATTACATCAAAGATGACAAAGTCGCTCAGTAGCTCACAGTTTGTCTTCTAAGCTTTTCTCTCTCACTAGAATCCTCCTATTGTGTAAAATACAGCTCTGCTAGCTCTTAAGGCCACACAACTTTGTTCCTGCCTTTGAAGACTTTCAATATGAGGTAGGTAAAAGAAATGGGGTGTGCACAGAGTCTGGAGCTGGGAGGAAGACAGACAACACACAGCAGGGGGCTGGTAGTTTTGCAGTGCAAAAGGCAGCCACTTTTAAAGAGTAAATGCTGCTGCTTGGCTGCAGAGAAGAGGGGAAGCAAAGGAAAAAACACAAAAAAAGCAAAAATTAGCAGAAGAAACATCACAGGGAGGTGAATAAAGATTAAGAAGATAGGTCATTTTTTTGTTCTTTGTTCACCAATCACTTTAAAACTTAGGTTTGCTTTTTTTTAGCAAGAAATATATACCCTGAGCAAATGAATAAAATCTTGGCTGAATGAATTGTTTCCTAAGCTAAATTTTTACTTATGGTTTCAAGCTCACCAAAATCATTATATACTGTAATTAACATAAATATTACAATTTTTCTTGAATTGTTTTGCCTGTAAAAATCTAAACCAATGTACACCACCACAGGAGTCCTACACATAGCCTGCATTGCCATAGACCAATATGCAGTCATATAGCCCCCCAATATAAAGTTTGTTTTTCTTCTCTTATATTGTACATAAATTTCATAACTATATTTGTATTTCATTAAAACCGTAGTAAATCAATAAACAATAAAAAAGTAATGTGAATTAAGTTGGTTTCACTAGAAGGGCAGGAGGTTGGGATATTGTGTCATAACACACATGTTAAGGTATTCTCATATTGCAGCTGTCTGAAAGTATCCATTATGCCACAGAACCAAGATAAGACATATAATGATATCCATCACAGTAATGCCACATTGCAGGGGTATCACTTTCCAAAGGGGACAATAAAACACATATGTAACAATACAGGAATAATAAATAGTGATGTCACAGTACAGGAATAATAAAGAAAAGACAATGATTCCACAATAAAGTAGTTGTGACCTAAAGGAAGTATCTTGGAGTAACAGCCACAGTGATGTCCTAGTGCTGGGATGATAAACACTATGAAGCCCCAGAACAAAAAAAATGTATGGCTGCAATGAAACAAAGAGTACCCACTGTATATGACTACGTTTGCTCTATATACAGTTAGGTCTCTATATATATATATATATATATATTATTATATATATATATATATATATATATATATATATATAATATATCTTTACCTGTTTAACTGAAAACATATTCAAGTTATAGTTATATAACAGGCTTTCAGCTTTCATTTGAGGGTATCCACATTAAAATTGAATGAAGGGTTTAGGAGTTTCAGTTTCCTTAACATGGGCCACCCTGTTTTTAAAGGGACAAAGTAATTGGACAACTTTTAAAAAGTGTTAATTTCTAATGCTTGGTTGAAAACCCTTTGTTGGCAATGACTGCTTGAAGTCTTGAACTCATGGACATCACCAGACGCTGTGTTTTCCTCCTTTTTAATGCTCTGCCAGGCCTTTACTGCAGCTGTTTTCAGTTGCTGTTTGTTTGTGGCCTTTGTGTCTGAAGTTTAGCCTTTACCAAGTGAAATGCAGCTCAATTGAGTTGAGATCAGGTGACTGACTTGGCCATTCAAAAATATTCCACTTCTTTGCTTTAATGAACTCCTGGGTTGCTTTAGCTTTATGTTTAGGGTCATTTAGGGTCATTATGTTCCACGCTGATGAATCAGTTTGGCTGCTAGATTTGAGCACACCGTATCAGGGGCGTAACTAGAAATGGCTGGGCCCCATAGCAAACTTTTTAGCGCCCCCCCCCCCTTTTAAAAAAATATATATATGAATCACGTTTACTTGTAATTCTTTGTTCACATATGTATTAAAGGTTCAGTTCGGAATCTCTGTCGCATGTTCCATCAGGAATGAAGAAAAAAATAGCGCAGCAAACTGCTGTTTTTCCGTCTAAACGACAGACACAATTGCAGAAACTTGACAGAACCATTATAATTAATGGGGTCTATTAGGCAAAGTGGGTGTCCATTGTGAAACGGATCCTGAGGCATCCATTTTCACCTTTGTTTGTTGGAGGTTTCAAATGGAGCCCTGTAATGCAGATGTGAACCAAATTGATAAGAATTATTGGCTTTTGGAGACTCAACCCTCCCAATATATTACATTAATTTTTATTCCGCTATCTATTGATACATATGTGGCATAACTTTATAGCTTTTAGTGGGTTGTCAATCTTAAAATAAAAAAAATATTAGGTTCACCTTTGCACTTCCAGCCGTTCCAGCGCTGAAGCTGTCGGCAGTGTTCCCTGGTCTGTGTTTACTTCCTTTACTGTATTCGCCACAGGACCTCTGCAACTAATTGATGGCTTCAGAGGTCATGTGAAACTATTGCTCACGCGCCATTCACTTACTAGTGTTGATAATAAGAGAATGGCAAGTGGCCATCGAAACCACTAATTGGCTGCAACAGTCATGAGGCAAATACAGAAAAGCGGTGACAAACCAGAGGACATTGGCGCTGGACGGCAGAGAGGGCAAAAGTGAGTATAATTTATTTTTTGTTTTAAACATTTGTGGTCTATTATTATTTCAGTTGGACAACCCTTTTAAAGCCTGTTGTATTATTTTACAAGTTTTATATGAAAACAGCAGCAAACATATAAACCATTTTCATTTATGTAGAACTTCAGTCACTCAAGCCCGTTGCTTCACCCATGCCTCTATCCATTGCCAGTCACTATAATTATACAGGTATACACACAGTACACACAGGTTTATTTATATACTCAGATACATATGCCTGCCCCCACACAACTGCACACATGCCCATGTACATACAAACACACAACCCCTATCTCCAGGCTCGGACTGGGCCGCCGAGGAACCGGTGAATCCCCCGGTGGGCCCCCCCCCGAGCCGCTGTGGGCCCCGGAGGCAGTGCCGTCGCTCCCCGGGGCCCGGCCGCGCATCCGGTCACTGGACGCCCGGGACCCGCGTCCCGAGCGCCCAGAGACCGGCCCGGGAGTTGGGGACTAATGTCCCCGACTCCCGGGGCTGCGCGGTGTCAGCGGAGCACAGCGCCACTAGCGCTGCGCTCCGCTGATCTCCCTGGCAGGCTGAAGGCGTTAGGCCTCAGCCTGCCAGGCGCCGGCCCCTACTGCTGACGTAGGCGGTGCAGTGACGTCACTTCACCACGCCGCCTATGCAGGGCGCCAGTACGGAGCCGGCGGGGAGCTCGGAGAGGCCAGGACCTGCCAGGAGCGGGAGCCGGAGCCAGGTAAGTGGCTGTTTTTTTTTTTTTTTTTAACTAAGGGGGCCCCGGGCTACTAAAGGGGGCCCCTGGCTACTAAAGGGGGCCCCTGGCTACTAAAGGGGGCCCCTGGCTACTATGGGGGGGCCTGGCTACTATGGGGGGGCCCTGACTACATAAAGGGGGGCCCTGACTCCTAAGTGGCCCCTGGCTACATAATGGGGACCCTGACTACTATGGGGGGCCCTGACTACTATGGGGGACCCTGGCTACTATGGGGGGCCCTGGCTATTAAAGGGGCCCTTGGCTACTAAAGGGGCCCTTGGCTACTAAAGGGGCCCCTGACTACATAAAGGGGGCCCTGACTACTAAAGGGGGGCCCTGACTACATAAAGGGGGGCCCTGACTAGTAAGGGGCCCCTGACTACCTAAAGGGGGCCCTGACTACCTACACACTAGCTAAAGGGGGGCCATGACTTCCTGCACACTAGCTAAAGGGGGGGCTGACTTACGGCACACTAGCTAAAGGACGCCCCTAACTACCTGTTTACTACCTAAAAGAGACCCCTAACTGCCTGTATACTCCCTAAAGGAGGCCTTAACTGCCTGTATACTACCTAAAGGAGGCCCTAACTGCCTGTATACTACCTAAAGGGAGTCCCTAACTGCCTGTATACTCCTGCATTATCTCCAGGAGGGTTAGTCCTTTCCCCACCCTCCAACCCCTTAGGGTACTAGGCCTCTAAGTTATGGCTTGTACCCGTTCTCCCACCCCTGGGCAGTTTGTACAGAGGTGGGAATAGGTAAAGAGATGCTGGAAAATTGAGGATTCTAAGATATTCTTGTGTAATATCTGCAGGGATGAGGTGTGGCCGGGACAAGTCATCATGGCGGTGTGGAACGGACGGAGAAGAAAAGGGAATAAGAACGACTCGTGAGAGAAGAGAACGACTCCTCAGATAGGACGTCTCCGGTGAGTCCCTGGATGTAAGGGGTTATGTTACTTCTATATTGGATCAGTGCTGTATTCACTGTAATGTGACCTGAGCGGGTATCTGACCTCTATGTGGTCTCTATATGGCGGTGTTGTAGGTTATATTGGCATTAGTATAGTGGTAGTGTCCATGTGTCCTTGACTGTAAGAGTGAGGGAACACCTGACCCTGTGATAGGAGTTACACTTCTATTTTCTTGCTGGTGTTTATTTTAGAAAGTGCTGAGGTGCGCAGGGCCGCCGATAGGGGGGTACAGCCGGTACTCCCGTACCGGGCCCGGCCGCAAGGGGGGGCCCGCCGCCGTCGGCAGGTACCGCCCCCTTGCATCATTATAATGGTAGAGAGAAGAGGCCGCAGGCCTGTTCTCCCTACCATGATGTATCCCCCGACTGCGCCCCGGCGCTGCGGGCGAGGACTGGAGGGGCCCGGCGCTGCGGGCGAGGACTGGAGGGGCCCGGCGCTGCGAGTCACGCTGCGCGCCATACTGTCCCTTTAACTGTCTATGACTTACTAGTTCTTCAGAGCGCAGCAGCTCCTGACTGAGCAGCCGGGCGGCCCCTCCTCCTTCCTCCGGCTGTGGGCGGGCCTCACTGATTCAAATGACCGCGCTTCCTGCCCACGGCCAGAGGAAGGAGGAGGGGCCGCCCGGCTGCTCAGTCAGGAGCTGCTGCGCTCTGAAGAACTAGTAAGTCATAGACAGTTAAAGGGACAGTATGGCGCGCAGCGTGACTCGCAGCGCCGGGCCCCTCCATTCCTTCTCCGCAGCGCTGGGCCCCTCCAGTCCTTCTCCGCAGCGCCGGGCCCCTCCATTTCTCCCCCGCAGCGCCGGGCCCCTCCCCAGTCCTGTGGGGGTCCCCATAAGACACCTGTAGGTTGTGGGGGCCCCATAAGGCCCCTAAATATTGTGGGGGCCCCATTTAAGGCCCCTAAATATTGTGGGGGCCCCATTCAAGGCCCCTAAATGTGGGGGCCCCATTCAAGGCCCCTAAATGTTGTGGGGCCCCCCATAAGGCCCCTAAATGTTGTGGGGCCCCCCCATAAGGCCCCTAAATGTTGTGGGGCCCCCCCTAAGGCCCCTAAATGTTATGGGGGGCCCACAACATTTAGGGGCCTTATGGAGGGCCCCACAACATTTAGGGGCTTTATGGGGGGCCCCACAAGGCCCCTTAATGTTGTGGGCCCCCCATAAGTCCCCACAGAACTGGGGAGGGGCCCGGCACTACTAAGGGGGATTGGAGGGGCCCGGTGCTACTGAGGAGGAGTGGAGGGGCCTGGCGCTGCTGAGGAGGCCTTGAATGGGGCCCTAAATGTTGTGGGGACCCCATTCAAGGCCCTTAAATGTTGTGGGGCCCCCATAAGGCCCCTAAATGTTGTGGGCGCCCCCATAAGGCCCCTAAATGTTGTGGGGGCCCCATTTAAGGCCCCTAAATGTTGCCAGGCCCCCATAAGTCCCCACAGGACTGGGGAGGGGGACCGGCGCTACGGATGGGGAGTGGAGGGGCCCGGCGCTGCTGAGGAGGAGTGGAGGGGCCCGGCGCTGCTGAGGAGGAGTGGAGGGACCCGGCGCTGCTGAGGAGGAGTGGAGGGACCCGGCGCTGCTGAGGAGGAGTGAAGGGGCCCGGCACTGCTGAGGAGGAGTGGAGGGACCCGGCGCTGCTGAGGAGGAGTTGAGGGACCCGGCGCTGCTGAGGAGGAGTGAAGGGGCCCGGCGCTGCTGAAGAGGAGTGGAGGGGCCCGGTTCTCCCTCTACTTATGCGGACCTTCTACCTGGCTACCTACCGATGGGGACCCACTATCTACTCACCTATGGAGGTCCCTATAGAACGAACTTCCAGGGCACTAAAGGGGTAATTATTACTATTTGGGGAACTATGGATGGGGAGTTTGTTCATAGGGAGATGTGTACAGGTGAAGTTGTCAGTCTCAGGTATTTGTGTTGTGAATTCTGCAGGGACGAGTGGTGTCCAGGAAAAGTCCTCATGGTGTCCAGGACCGGATGGAGAAGAAAAGGGAAAGTGAGCGACTTATCAGACGACATCACCTGTGAGTGACTAAATGTAACTGTACTTTGTGCACCTGTATCTACCACATGTTTGAAAACTGTCTAGGTGAAAGACTTTCGTTGTTCTCCATAGCAACCAATCACAGTGCCCCTTTATGTTGCTCTGAAAAAATCTAAGGGGAACTCTGATTGGTTGCTATGAGCAACAAAGAAAGGTTTATACCTAGATAGTTTTCATACATGTACCGCTATATGGTCATTGAATGGTGGTAATATTGGTGTTATTCTGATGGATTATATTCATTAACAGTATTCTGCATCTTTGGAGTTATGTGGTAATGATGTGGTGGTATTATTTGGTCTTTGAATATTGTGGTTATATTGGTAATATCGGCCTTAGTATGCTGGTTTGGTCAGTAACATCATAGTGATATTAGTCACTATACGTAGTGATATGTGGCAGTATTATTTGGTCTTTGTATGTTGTTTGGTTGTATTGGACTGGGTATACTGGTTTGGTCAGTAACAGTGGTGACACACGTTGATCATGCAGTGTTTTTTGCTGGCCCTTGTATATGTACTCATTACTGCAATATAGATAAACTGTAAGTTGTTGTTTCTTGAGTTGGTTGGCAGTGGTTGCTGGGTGTGGTTGTTAGGGGCGGAGCGATAGGGTTGAAAGGAGGCGGAGTTGAAAGGAGGCGTGGTTGAAAGGAGGCGGGGTTGAATGGGGCGGGGTTGCAGGGGCCCCAGGTGCTTTAGCTGTAGGGGGCCCCGAAATGTCTGACGGCAGCCCTGGAGGTGCGTGACCAAGGGAAACGTGGAGGGGGATAGTGTATGTGGGTGGAGGGGGATAGTGTATGTGGGTGGAGGGGATATTGTATGTGGGTGGAGGGGGATATTGTATGTGGGTGGAGGGGGATATTGTATGTGGGGTGGAGGGGGATATTGTATGTGGGTGGAGGGGGATATTGTATGTGGGGTGGAGGGGGATATTGTATGTGGGTGGAGGGGGATATTGTATGTGGGTGGAGGGGATATTGTATGTGGGTGGAGGGGATATTGTATGTGGGTGGGGGGGATATTGTATGTCGGTGGAGGGGGATATTGTATGTGGGTGGAGGGGGATATTGTATGCGGGTGGAGGGGGATATTGTATGTGGTGGAGGGGGATATTGTATGTCGGTGGAGGGGGATATTGTATGTGGGTGGAGGGGGATATTGTATGTGGGTGGAGGGAGATATTGTATGTGGGGTGGAGGGGATATTGTATGTGGGTGGAGGGAGATAGTGTATGTGGGTGGAGGGGGATAGTGTATGTGGGGTGGAGGGGATATTGTATGTGGGTGGAGGGGGATAGTGTATGTGGTGGAGGGGGATATTGTATGTGGGTGGAGGGGGATATTGTATGTGGGTGGAGGGGGATATGGATGGAGCTACTTAGCCCTGTATCTATGATATGCTAGACTGATATATGTGTGAGAAAGATAGATGTGTGAATCACTTTCTATTGTACTACACAATACAGTTCTGTTTTGCACACTGTATTATGTGGTACAATGGGCGTATTTATGTCCGAGAGGCCGGTAATATTTTCATGTACAGTAGGGTGGGCCCCCCCAAGATCAACTCCCCTGTGGGCCCCAGACCACCCAGTCCGACACTGCCTATCTCTGTACTGTCGGCAACTTCTGTGTCCTCCTCGCCACGCAGGGGGGAGAGTGAGAGCTCAGCACAGTCATTGTGCAGCGAGCAGGGGAAGAGGGCTGATAGTTCCTTGTGCAGACAGAGAGTGGGAGCAGGGGGGCTGACAGAAAACGGCTAGACTAAAGAGGAGAGTCTGCAGGACCAGGGGGACTTCTGATCGGCTCCTGCTGGATAGCCTTCTTTTGCTGAAGCAGATGCTGAGCACAAGCAGAAGTGGCTGCTTATGTGCCTAATAAGTCAGTGAAGTAACATGCAGTGTCCCAGCGGTCCTACTGTTCTGCATTACCTTCCAGTCCCGAACTATCCTACACATGTCACATTCATAAACATCTGCCGACAGCAGCCCCAACACGTGAAATACATGACCTGGTGAAGTGCCGTCCCTTCTTCCTGCGGGACTCGCTGCCTTGGTATGGCCCCCCTGTAATAGAAGGAATGCCGCATGTTTTGAAGGGGCCCTGATGGCGGGCTCCATAGCAGCTGCTACCTCTGCTACGGCGGTATTTCAGCTGGGACAGTGAGCTGTATGAGCAGTAGAGTCTAAGGCAATGTTCACATGGCTTATTCACGGCGTAATTGCGGGACGGATTTCGCCAGCAATTACGCCGTGTGCTCGGCAGTGGGGGCGGCAGCTCGCCGACCCCATAGACATTCATTATCCACGGCTCGTATCCCGCCATGAATAATTGACATGTCACTTCCTCCCCTCTCGCCATATTTCGTGAGCGGGGAGAGGAGACGGAATCCATAGTTCTCTATGAGAACTGTGGATTACCGTAATGACTGGGAGGGATTTCACTCCGAAATTCGCGCAGTACGGTGCGAATTACAGGCTGAAATCTGTCCCAAAATAAGCTTTGTGAACATTGCCTAAGGGTGCGTTCACACGGCAGTGGACAAATACCGGTCTGTTTACCCGGCCGGTATTTGTCCGGTTTTGCGGCCGTCCCCACAGCTGCGGGGGGGACGGCTTTTCTCCGCGATGAGAGGAGAAGAGCCCTCCCCCCTCCTATTGAGGTGTTCATATTCCGTCCAGAAACCGGACGAAAGAATGAACATGCTCAATGGCTTTTGAGTGGCCCGCGGGCGGAAAAACCCGTGTAGTGGGGACAGTGGGGACTGCTGCACGGGTTTTCCATAGAGCACAATTGTGCTCCTTTTTAGCTGGTTTTTCAGGCGGTCTGAAAAAGCTAGCAGGCATAACTGCAGCTGCTACAGGGCCCGGGTCCATAGGTCCTTAGCAGCTGCTATGTCTGTTCCACCCCTGCACAGTATGTCTCTTGAATACCTCAGAATTCATCCGGCTGCTTCTGTCCTGTGTCACATCATCAATAAACACCATCGACCCAGCATCACCGGCAGCCATGAAACAATGCCACTTCACAGAGGCCTCACAATTTTGTCAGACAAGGCACAGAAGTGTTTAGGAACTGTCTACAACATCATAAATGTGGTATTATTTTGAGCAAAGTGTACCAGAATTCTGAAGCAACTGTCTCTTTGTCTACTGCCGTTTTTGCTCCAATTCTCCCACTGACTTTTATGGGAAAAACAATGGATTTAAACAGCAAATTAAAAACCTGAAACATTTTTGTTCAAAAATACGGTTGTTAGATGTTATTTTACAGTTTATAACAGCATATCACAAACTTCACAGCATTTTAGATTTTGCAATTTTACTGTGTTTTAGAGTCAGTAGCATTGGTATAAAACTTTAGCAGGCTCAAGACATTTTTTTTCACATGCTTCTTATACTAAAAAAACCATTACAAAATAATTAAAAAATTCACCAAAATACGTTAAATAAATAGCATTTAGGGTATGTCTTCACAGCACTGTATTCTCGGCGGATTCAGTATTTAAAATCTGGCGAAAATCCGAATGTACCCAGTGCTGTGTAGTCCGCAATGAAAAATCCGTGCTGTAGTCTACGCAGTATGGATTTTTTAAGTAGGTTTAAAAATCTGCCCGTTTCTGGCAGATTTTCAAACTTGCTGGATCTTCTGCAGGATTGCCGTCAGATTCCCATACCAGGCTGACGGCAAACTGGAAAACAGACTGCGTTTTTTAGTGCTTTTTTAATCTACACCAAAAACCATGGTCCAGTGATGTTAACATGCTGTCAAATCTAAAGTTCAAGTTTTATTCTTTAGTAATCATTTGGTAAATCCACCTCTGGCATTCAACACTGCCTGAATCCTTCTGGGCTCTAAATTAGATTCAAACATGTCCCAAAATCTGACACCAGGGGGGACATGTATGAACATCTGGTGTATTTTCAGCCCAACATCAGGCGCAGCCCCGTTCACTTTAGTATAATGCCTCCCGTACGCCCATATCAGGCGCATTACAGAACGCAAGCGGCACTGTGTAATGCGCCTGATTTCGGGGAGCGTGCGGGAGGCGGGGCGCACTAGACTCATACGAAACTATAGATTTATAGCTTTAGTATGACAATTCTAGGCGCATTACTGCTGGAACAGGTAGACCACTTTCAAAGGCAGTCTTATCACTAGAATGCACCTGATTTATGACCTGCTGTAGAGCGTTTAAACGCTATATTTCATACATGTGGCCCCAGGTCTCTTCTACACGTTCCTAAAGTTGGTGCCCACTAGTCGATTTACTTGGGTACGATTACAGCTTTTTCTTCAACTCTACCCACACATGTTCAATTGGGTTGAGGTCTGGGGACTGTGGGGCCCAATCCAGCAACTCTACTTCATTGTCATTGAACCATTTCTTCACCAATCTTGAAATACGCTTCGGGACGTTGTCCTGCTGAAACACAATGTTGTCCTTTTTCATACCCATAGTACTCGAGTATATGAAGTAACTCATCTTGTAGGATACTCGCATATAGCTCAGCAGTGAGACCACCATCAATCCTGGCCTGTGAAACAACCCCAGATTATTAGGTTTCCCCCTTGAACTTGACAATTCATTCAATTTCTCGATCCTTTTCCCCCCTTTTCCCTTTATTCTTATTACCCGTTTCTGAATTTCTACTGTCCACTCTTTGTACTTTTTTGTAAACTCGAGCCAACGCTTCTTGTGATGATATTGAAGTCAAGGTTTTTTCAACTTTTTTTGGACCATTATTCCAGACCTGTGTTATGCGTGTTGCACGGTGCTTGCATGGACGTCTGTGACCTCACTATTATGAAGCATGCGAGCACCATTGCTATGTTTGTAATGCCAGAACTGATAACACTCTGAGCTATTAGGGAATGTGAGAACAGTTTGTAATTTGTAGTATACAAGAAGATTTTTCCACCATCGGGAGCAAAACATTATTATGACACTTCCTACTTTAGCATTGGCAGAGCGTAACTTATGAAGGAAGTCAGATGACATGAGCTGGCTTGGTGGGTATACAGTATAAGGTGTGCAATAGGCTGACTGCACACATATTCCTTGTTCCTGTCATGGCTAAAAGGAGTGATTTATTAAAGTTGCTTTCTAGCCAAAGGTGGTAGCATTTTTTAAACTGCGCGGTTTGTGAATAGTTTGCATGCTGCTGTGGTGAAAGAGTATCATAAGTTGATAAATGCCACCACTGCAAATAAGCGACATGAAAACTATGGCGCACCAGGTGCCATTGATATGTTAGGTTAATGTTGGCTATAAAGGTGCACATGGATGGACCAACATGCTACAGTGGATCACCACCAAAAATGAACTACCAGATCTTTATCTAAAACGACAGCTCAGTGAACCCTACTGCATATGTGGCCCCAAAGCAAACCGATGGTCACTGCACCTCTGCCAACCAAGTTGCATTTGCAGAAAAGGCTTCAGTTTTCTCTGCTGTATTGAAATTGGACCTTCACTGACTGTCATTGGAATGACCCTGACTTCCAAGTACTACCGTAGCCTCTTAATTCCCCAGACCTAATTGAGCATCTGTGGAACTTGCTTTGATTGTCATGTTCGCTCCATGGATCCTCCATCAGGCACCCTCCAACAGCTGTGGCATGCAGTCAGCTCCAGATACCTGTGACAACCTTTGAGGACCTTATTGAGTCACTCCCAGCCTGTCTAGCTGCTGTCCATTCTGCACACGGGGGTTACTCTGGATATTAGTTGGTGTTCATAATACAGCAATGTGACTCGACTGTGAATAAACTAAACATTTAGGTTAAATTTCTACTCTTATGTGAGGTGCAGTCGGTCGCATTTTAGAACCAATCTGGCATAAATCAGCCATTAATTATTACACGCTTTATTTAGGACCATATTTAGGATTTGTATTTTTAGGTACTAAATGATTAGTCATGTTCTGTATTTAGACAGAGCAGTGGCTGCCAATTATGAGAATCCACAGTTGCCTGATGTATGACAAGCAGAGACTTTCTACTCATTCTTTTTTTACTCACTCGTACAAAGCCATTTGCATTGTATTCCTTTAGACTTTCCATCCGGTGCCATTATAAGATGCTTTCGCTGTCATTTTATCCACACTGGCAACAAAAGACCAATATGTGTTGTCACCAGGTTAAAGGAAAAGGAATGGCTCTGTCTGCAGCGGATGACTGAAGCTCTGTATGACTCAGCTGACTGACAACAGATGGAAACACGCAGGTTTCCCTAAATGATTAATGGACCTGATCCTGCCATCAAGAAAATGTATTTTATCAAAGTAATTTTCATTTGTTAGACTGTGTGAATAACACCCCACCCCCAGTCACACCACATTAGACATCTTATAAAAATAGCACACAAAACCATTGTACGGTATAAGGGAAAATGCACTGTAAACAGTATAGGAGGATTATTTTAATGCTTTGATGGAGCCGCCAGATTTACAGTGGTCCTGGCAGGCAGCCCGTGGATTTCATTTGTGTTTGGCTTTATATGATTTGGAAAATCTGTGCTTCAGAAAATCCTTTCAGGTGGTTCACATATCTTTTGCATAAAAATACAGCCTGTATTAAAGTGACTGCTTGGATACTTTTTTTTTTTGCAATTGCAGCCAATGGTGCAGATGTCTATAATGTAATAAAAGCTTTTCATGGGACTACAGGTACACCTGCTGTATTAGGCACTCTTCATACTTGCATTGACGGTTCTATTTGAGAATAAAGGAAAAAATATTGCAACAGGCTGCGTTATTTTTTTTCCGGTAAAACGGCTGACACCACAACAAAACCCAAAGGACCCTATTGTAGTCAATGGGGGGTCCATCGTGCACCATTGGTGTCCATTATAAAACAGGTCTGGCTTCACCTCTATAACGGAGGTTCTGAATGGAACCTCTGACGCAGATGAGAACCAGGCCTGAACCACATGTGAACCAGTTGTAAACTCAGTGATGCCGGTAATATAATGGCTAAAAGACACATTTAAGCAGTGTTACATCTGTATATAGGACTACTGGATCAATTATGGAGGTTGAAATGGGAGATAGTTTGGTGACTGAATGCATACAGATTGCAAGTGTCCAAGCAGACCTGGCACAGGGTAAGTAAGGATTTTTCAGCAGTTTATTATGTGCTAAGTTTTAGTGGGCTCAGTGTCGGACTGAAGTTCTTTGGACTTATTATAAGAAATTATCCTAAGAGCCCACCTTATAGTTAAGAAGGACTTGCACAATGCCACTGCTCCTTTTTTTTTTTTACACCATTATTACTTTTTGTAAGTCCACTTTAAAGTGACATTTTTACATATGGCTTAATAGTATATCCTGTGAATTATTCTAAAATCGGCTCCAAATGAAGTTATTTTCTGCTAAACCTTTGAGGCCCTGAAATGCTAGGGGCACATTATAGCTCTCAACCAGGGCCGGGACGACGGGTAGGCAAAGGTAGCTGACCACCTAGGACGCCACTTCATACCAGGCAGAAAGGGGAACAAGAAGGCAAGGAGTGGGCTGAATTTTCCATTGGGGGGGAGCCACGACTACATACCTCATTTGCCTAGGGCACAATGATACCTTATCCCAGTCCTGCTCCCAACTGTCCTAGGTCCTGTAGGATAATCCATAGTTCTGGGCAGTTGGAAGTATGTCCTGGGGATCTGGGTCTACCTTTTTTTGCCAACTCTCCCATAATGCTTGGAGACCCTGCAAGCATCTGCAGCTGACTTCTGCTTTCTTTCTTCTCTTATTGGCACCAGGGAAGCGTCATAAGACACTTTTCCTGAGGTCAATGTACAGGGGCCCATCCTGCTCTTACAGCTAGAGATAGTCTAGTTGCAATAGCACGCACGAGCTGCACCAAGGGAGCTAAGTAATCCTCCTTACCTGTTCCCTTATTGGCTTATCCAGTTTTCCCATCTCCCACCTTTCTAGGCACCTATCTTTTCTGGATGCCTACTGTGGGTATTGTCACCCAGCTTTCCCAGGGACTAGATAGCCTATTCAGTGTCTGTGAAATCTGAGTGACACCCCGTACCCTACAGTAGGCACCCAGCTTTCCTAGGTGCTTGTTGTCAGGAATATCACCCAGCTTTCCCTGGCTCTGGATAGCTTTTTCAGCATTTGGAAAGGCTGGATGATGCTGCCTACCCCACAGCAGGCAGTTTCCCCAATGCACCAGGGGTACTGGGAAGAGCCAGGTTACCATCAGAAGCAAACCCTCTAATGTGAAAGTGTGCCTCTGGGCTCATATTTTTAGGATGGGAAGGGCACTATAGCCATGGACCTTCCCATCCTAATAGTATCGGCTGCAGCTGCTGGTTTTTACCATGGCTGTTTATTAAAAAAAGGGGGGAAGGACACCCCATGTCGTTTTTTAAAATATTTTTTTTTTAGAAAATTATGTGGGGTGCCATCAATTTTAAATAAACAGAAAAGCTAAAATCGTCAGCTGCAGCCTAATTATATCAGGATAGGAAGGTCCGTGTATATTGGCCCCTTTCCATCATAAAAATATCAGCATGCAGCCGCCCCAGAAGTAGATCATTACATTAGATGGTCTGCTTACGACTGTAACCCAACTTTTCCTAGTACCCCTGTTATTGGTATTAAGAAATTATATGTGCATGTAGTATCACACACCATACATTTTGTGCTAAGTACCATAGCAGTATTAAATGAATGGAACAAAATAAGATCTGTGTACATCTGGATGCAGTGAGCTCACCATAATGGTAGCTACAGATGAATACTATGATTATGTTACCACAAATAGGGTCAGTTCCATCTGCACCTATAGCCCCATAGCTATAGAATGCTCTGCCTGTCATACCATAGATTGCTTCCTTCTTGAATAGGTTACTGGTGATTTACATAAGCTAATATAACATCATTTTATTGACTAATAAGAGATGATGAAGTACAAAAACAAATTTCTCCAAGTACCATGTGAAATGATGCAGTGGGTTCTTAGGCCTTTATACTATCTTACATCATCTTCAAGTATGTGGACCTTTTCTTATTCTCCTACCAAATACACATATATGTCTGACTGACCTTTTATTGAAAATCCACCACCTTTTCTGACTTAGTAATTGGTTTCCTGTAGGCATTATTTCCCTAGAGCCTACAGCTTATATCAATTTTACCTTAGCCAAGTATGCTATGTAATTGTCCCAGCTCATGTTTTAAGATGACTATAGAATAGTAATAAGGGGTTCTCTAGATGTCCATCTGGACACATAGCAAATGAAAATTAGTCAATAACTTTATATCTGTATTACATAAATCAACACCCAAGTTTATTTAATTCTCTATTGTAATAGGGTTCTCTGTATGTCCAGACTACCTGTTTTGATTACAGCTGAAGACTACCATTAGGTATATGAATACAGATATTTTCTGTACTGGGCTTATTTCATTCAGTGATAAAGGAGCACAAAATATGCAGAAGTAGTGATAGTAATGCGCATTGTTGTGCTTTGGATTCAGGTAGGGCCAGTTTGACACTACCTGAATTTTCCGAATTAAAATTTTGCAACCAACGATTAGCTGTTTTCCAGACAGAAGAAAGGAATTGGATCTTTCTTTGATTGGATACAGTTTCTTTTCCCATCTGGAAAAAGACTGCTGCTGTTGTGCAATTAACCCAAATCTGATAGCAGAACATTAGTAATAAGTAAGACATGAGCCTGTGGAATCTTGTGCCCGAGGCAAAACTTCAAGCTCTTGGACCTAATGCAAAATTTTTAAAAAGGTCCTCCACCTACCATTTGTAAAATATTATTGGTATTCTCTTTGACAAAAGAGCCTTTGTGCCCTGCCAGGTGCTACAGCCTTGGAACTATGACTACATTTATATCTATCCCCCTGCTATAGCCTTATCTCATGTGTAATTTGTTACACTGCTACAGAAGAGGGGGGGGGGGGTCTCAATATACTTGACTCCTTGCTGATTGCTTTATAATTTCTACCTAGGTTCCTATTTTGTTTACAACCATATCTGGTTAATTATCTATGATTTGTAAGCCTCATGTTATGTTTAATGTACAGTACATAGCAGACTCTTTGTGTAATGTACAGCACACAACAAGCTCTTCAGTTCACAATGCATTGTGGAGTCAACCTTGAAAGCTGTGATGAGCCAAGTTCACCTAACAATATAGACTCTCTCCTTACGGGACCTTGCCAGCTGCTGGGAGATGACAATGTATGTCAGGTAATTGTTTTCATCTCAACGTTTGTTTCTAAAGACTACCTTTCATTTCAGATAACTTTCAGAATAAATTGTCATATGTGTACATAAGGAATAGTAGTGTTTTGGTCAATATGACCTAAATATGTCATTTTTCTGATGTTTTCCCTTTTGTAGGCTCAGTCTGTAAATGTCAGATTTCCCTGAGCTTAGCTGCAGAGTGGCAGGAGACCAGCTGCTATGACATCTTCCATTAACAGCAAAAGTGGTTATCCAGCTCCTGTATATCTGTATGGCATATCCATAGAAGCAGTAGCATGGAAGACGTTATATACAAATAATAAGCAGTCTAGCTGTGAATTCAGTATAGGAATGAGGGAGTAAAACACTAATTGTAGAGACTTTAGCATCTCTATCTGTGTCACTAAATTTCCTTCACACCCTCCCCTCTTCATAGACTTTTATGGGTAACACATAATTTGATCCCTCAGTCAGCTGTATTTCGTTTCATTAATTTTTTTGGTGTGTAAATGCATCATCAGTGCCACATCAGGGCATACTGCTTTGAGGAGCCGGATCAAATTTGAAAAAAAGGGATGTTTGCAGCCCAGGTCATAAATAATTTAGGGAGTATAGTGGACTGTATACTCAATATCAGGGACTGTGATATGGTGCAAGACAGAAACCGTTAATGGACTGGGCACAGTTTTTATATGGCGCTATGAGATTCACATGTGCATTAAAAATGTGTAAAAAATGTTCTACGTGACATACACATGGAAAGCTTGAAATTTATGTGCAGACTTTCCTTTAATTATGCTTGTATTTTTCAGCAGTCTTTTTATGCTGAACACAGCCTTGGGGTCTATTAACATGATGAAGATTTCTTGTAGAAATTTCTGCAACTGAAAATCAGTTTTGTACATCGGAATAGGATCATAAATTACACATAGGCATACACTGATGCGGTGAGAACACAAGATAAAGTAGTCTGTGTACAGCTTTTATAACAGTGTAAATTTAGTGTGCCCTCAAAATAACTCAACACACAGCCATAAATGTATAAACTGCTGGCAACAAAAGTGAGTACACCCCTAAGGGAAAATGGATGCATTGTATCCAGTGTCAATATTTTGTGTGGCCACCATTATTTAACGTTACTCTCTTGGACATAAAGTTCACTAAAGCTTCACAGGTTGCCACTGGAATCCTCTTCCACTCCTCCATGACAGCATCAAGGAGCTGGTAGATGTTAGAGACCTTGCGCGCTCGCACCCATCCGTTTAAGTTTGACCCACATATGCTCAATAGGGTTTGGGTCTGAAGACATGCTTGGCCAGTCCAGCACCTTTACCCTCATTTTGTTAAGCAAGGCAATAGTCATCTTGAAGGCATGTTTGGGGTCGTTATCATGTTGGAATATTGCCCTATGACCAAGTTTCTGAAGGGAGGGCATCATGCTCTGCTTCAGTATGTCATAGTACATGTTGGCATTCATGCTTCCCTCAGTGAACTGTAGCTCCCCACAGACGACTGCACTCATGCAGCCCCAAACCATGACATTCCCACCACCATGCTTGACTATAGGCAAGACACACTTTTCTTTGTACTCCTAACCTGGTTGCCGCCACTCACATGACAACATCTGAAAACCAAATAAGTTAACTTGGTCTCATCAGACCACAGGACATGGTTCCAGTAATCCATGTCCTTAGTCTGCTTGTCTTCAGCAAACTGTTGCAGGCTTTCTTGTGCATCATCTTTAGAAGAGGCTTCCTTCTGGGACTACAGACATGCAGACCAATTTGATGCAGTGTGCGGAGTATGATCTGAGCACTGACTGGCTGAACCTCCACCCCTTTAAGCCCTGTAGCATTGCTGGCAGCACTCATATGTCTATTTTGAAAAGACAACCTCTGGATATGACGCTGAGCATGTGCACTCAACCTCTTTGGTTGACCATGGCGAGGCCTTTATTCCTGAGTGCAGAATACGTTTACAGTATATATATTTTATCTTTGAGCTATTCTTTAGTTCTGTAATGGTTAAAAAAAATTATGTCTGTTTAATAATCATTTTCAGAAAACTAAACATAGCATTTGAACATCTTGTGAAATAGCAGTGTTATTTCTAAACACTCCCAACCAGTTTGTCATAGAGGTTACACAAATGCTACCCATACCCGAGCTGTATAAGTACAATCATCTTCTTCAGCACTCCCACATGCAATAAAGCCATCTAAAATATGATATGGACCTTGTAGATATATTACGATGACTAACATAGTCTGCCAGCGAAGAATACATAATTGATCAAGTCACTTCTGCAGAACACATTTATGTCCAATGAAATAATTATACATCTGTTGGTTCTGTACATAACAAGAATTCTAAAGTAATTTCACTAAATATTAAATTTAACACTTAGCAGATAAGTCAGTCTCTATTGTCAGATAGCTGCTGTATTATTGAATATAATTTGCAAGATAGTGTAGACTTTTTTGTAAATATTGTATTATATCTTTTCATGGGACAACACTGAAGATTTGACACTTGATACAAGGTAAAATAGTCAGTGTGCAGCTTGTATAACAGTGTAAATTTGGTGTGCCCCCCAAAATAACTCAATACATAGTCATCAATGTCTAAACCACTGGCAAAAAAAGTGAGTACACCCCAAAGTGAAAATTGACAAATTTCATTTTCCCTTTAGTTGTCATGTGACTCATTAGGGTTACAAAGTTTCAGGCGTGAATGAAGAGCAGGTGTGTTAAATTTGGTGTTATCACTCTCACACTCTCTCATACTGATCACTGGAAGTTGAACATAGCACCTGATGTCTGAGGATCTAAAAACAAGAATTGTTAGTCTACAATAAGATGGCCTAGGATATAAGAAAATTGCCAACACCCTGAACAACACCCTGAAAATGAGTTGCTGCTAAAACCATACAGCAGTTTAAAAACACAGGTTCCACTCAGAACAGACCTTGCCATGGTTGACCAAAGAAGTTGAGTGGATGTGCTCAGCGTCATATCCAGAGATGAGTACTACCAGCATTTCTGCAGAGATTTCAGTGGTGGGAGGTCAACCTGTCAGTGCTCAGACCATATGCCACATACTGCATATCGGTCTGCATGGTTGTCATCCCACAAGAAAGCCTGCAAACACTTTGCTGAAGGCAAGCAGAGTACTGAGAAGGATTACTGGACCATGTCCTGTGGTCTTATGAGACAGGATTAACTAATTTGATTCAGATGCTGTAAAGTGCGTGTGGCAGCAACCAGGTAAGGAGTACAGAGACAAGTGTTTCTGCCTACAGTCAAGCATGGTGGTGGGAGTGTCATAGTTTGGGGCTGCATGAGTACTGCTGGCTGTGGAGAGCTACAATTCATTGAGGGAACCATTAATGCCAACATGTACTGTGACATACTGAAGCAGAACATAATCCCCTCCGTTCTCAGTGGTAGGGCAATATTCCAAAAAGATAATGACCCCAAACACACATCCAATATGATCACTGCTGGTCCAGCTTGGCCAGTCCAGCATCTTTTCCCTTATTTTCTTTAGCAAGACAGTGATGGTGTTGGAGGTGTATTTGGGATCGTTATCATGTTGGAATATTGCCCTGCGGTACGGAAGCAGGGATCATCCTCTGCTTTAATATGTACGTGTTGGCATTAATGATTCCCTCAAAGAACAGTAGCAACACAAAGCCAGCAGAACAAATGCATCACCTTTGCCCTCATTATGTTAAGCAAGGCAGTGGTCGCCTTGAAGGCATGTTTGGGGTCGTTGTAATATTGCCCTGTGGCCCAGTTTCTGAAGGGAGGGCATCATGCTCTGCTTCAGTATGTCACAGTACATGTTGGCATTCATGGTTCCCCCATTGAACTGTAGCTCCCCATAGACGACAGCACTCATGCAGTCCCAAACCATGACACTCCCACTACCATACTTGCCTGTAAGCAAGACACACTTGTCTTTGTACTCCTCACCTGGTTGCCACCACACGTGCTTGACACCATCTGAACCAAATAAGTTTATCTTGTCTCATTAGACCACAGGACATGGTTCCAACTCATCTCTGGATATGACACTGAGCGCATCCACTCAACTTTTTTGGTCAACCATGGCAATGCTTATTCTGAGTGAAACCTGTCTTGTTAAACAGGCTGCAGCTCAGTTTCTGGGTATTGGCAATCTTCTTATGGCCAAATTTGACAAATAGAATAAAGGCAGGGAATATGTACCAACACTATCACTGCAAATTATGTATGTCCCTGTTAAAATATAACTTTTATTAAGTACCGTTTAAAATATCGCAGTGTGCCCCTATATAATAACCAACCAATCACCTTGATATACAATACACAAAACCCCATCAGTCAGTGGGGTCATTGCCCTGATATGTGACCGACTGGGTCTCTTATGCATACAATGATAATGATGACTACCGTGTGCATAAGAAAAGTACTATAGATGTTATAAACCTTATTACCATATATACATTATAGATACTGTATTTATTTCCAGCACTCCCGACGCATTTCCCCCCACTACAGTGCGGTTCATCAGGTGATATCTTGTTGCTGTAAAGTTATCAGTATGGAATATACAGATAATAACATCCAACTAAGGTATTTAGAAAAATTGATACTTAGCCAAATCCTGTGAAGATTCTGCAATAATGCCTATTCACAAGAGTATTCAAATCCTGTGAGGATTCTCCAATGAAGCCTATTCACAGGATGTTCCCATATATGTCTTGCTATAGGGGTATCTCTTTTGTTTCGTATATCCCCTATGTGTTCTCCTATCCTTCTTTTGAAGGGTCTCTTGGTTTTTCCTATGTAGTCAAGGGGACAGGAGCAAGTGCAAATGTACACAACCCCTTCGGTTTTACAATTTGCAAAATCTCGCATGTAATATTGTTTATGATTTGAGGCACTTTTGAACATTTTGCCTTGTTGAATAAATGGACATGCGACACAATTCCGTCCACATCTGAACATACCGACTGGTCTTCTTTCTAGCCATGTACCTCCCTGATTGGACGGTTGTATATAGTGACTATGGACCAGTCTTTCTCTAATCGATCTTCCTTTTCTGTATGTTACAAGTGGACGGGAAGGTAGATATCCTACAAGAGCTTGATCTAGGCAAAGTATTCCCCAATATTTTTGGAGAAGTTGGATGACTTCATGGTTCCTATCATCAAAAGTTGCCACAATACGTGCCTCTTTCTCAATAGCATTACCCCGAGATCTAGTTTGAAGTAAAGATGATCTATTCCGATTTACTGCATGATGGTAAGCGGAATCTAAAACTCCTGGAGGGTATCCCCTATTAAGAAACCTTTCACGCAAAATGCCCAATTGTCTCCTAAAATCTCCTTCTCTTGAGCAGTTTCTTCTAACTCGCAGGAACTGACCCTTTGGTATGCCTCTTTTACATGATAAAGGGTGATGGCTATCCCAGTGTAGCAAGCTGTTAGTTGCTGTAGGTTTCCTGTACATATCTGTTTGTATGTAACCATGACTGTCCTTTGTGATTGATATATCCAAAAATGGCAAACATCTTTCTTGGATTTCAGATGTAAAGTGCATCCCGATGTTGTTATTATTGAGTTGTGCCAAAAATGTATCAAAGGAACATTTGGTGCCCTCCCAGAGTATTAGAATATCATCAATGTACCTCCCCCAGAATAAAACCTGGGGGGGCCACTGATCATCTCCTGGTTCGGACACCAATGTGGCCTCCCACCAGCCCAGGAACAAATTTGCATACGTGGGAGCACACGGGCTCCCCATTGCAGTGCCCCTGAGCTGGTGGAAGGTCTTGGTCCCAAATACAAAATAATTGTGCCTTAGCACAAAATCTAACAGTTTGATCAGAAAGTCATTATGTGCCTGAAAATCTATACTCCTTGATGAAAGAAAGTACTGCACTGCTTGAATGCCAAGATCATGTGGGATATTACTGTACAGGCTCTCAACATCTATAGATGCCAATAGAACTTGCTCATTCACTGAAATGCCATCTAATCTACGGAGGAGATCTGAGGTGTCTCGAATATGAGACGGTAGTGTGGTGACAAAATTTTGTAAGATGTTATCTATGTAAATCCCTATATTTTGTGTGATGGATTCCACACCTGAAACTATAGGCCTACCTTTTAGTGGGGAATATCCCTTATGGATTTTCGGTACCGAGTAAAATGTTGGTATTTGAGGGTTTGATGGCATCATGAATTTGAATTCTGTATGTGTAATAAGGCCTGATTCTAAACCTTCCACCAATAGCTGTTCTAGTTCGGCAGTAAACATAGCTGTAGGATCTTTGGGCTAACGTTTTTATAAATGTCCCCTGTCTTTTAGAAGGTCACTTACATATTGTCGTTAGTGTCTTTGGTTGAGGGATGACTATGTTGACCTCCCTTGTCAGATGGTTTATAAACCACGAGACTTGTCTAGGTCGTTGTGATGATTTAGGCATTGTAATATCATCTTTTGAAAGATTGTTACGAAAAGGTAATTTTTGTTCACTTAAAAGATGTAATTCTTGAGAGACTACTTTTACAAATAGATCAATTTTATGTGCTTCTAGATGGTGTGGGGGCATCCTTCAACTTTCTAATATAAGGTCTGTTTGTCCTCCTCTAATAAAGACACCAAGGTGTGAATTCCTTCAAGGTCCTGTGATGTTACTCCTAGTTGTTGGCCTTCTATTTGATCCTTAATTTTGCAGTACTTATGCCATTTTAGTTTACGTGCGAATAATAGAGGTCTTATAACGCAAGTAAAAATCATTTCGTAACTTCAGTGGTAGGCACATATCGGTCTAGGACTCTCCTGTAAAAATCCTCGTTCAATTATTGCGTAATTACCTATTAGAACAGATTTATCTATCTGAGATGATCTGGGTTCAGTGGCAATCTGTCGTTGGCGTAGGCCATATGGTTGTCCTTCTCCTCTCCTCTCTAAAAAAGAGGGTGTATGTAAATTGGATGATGAGGATGAGGGTGGTGTAATTATCTCAAGTACCATTCACACCTTCCCCCTGATTTTGTCTTGGGGACCAGCCCTATATTCTAGACCTTACTTCCTCTCGGTCTACCTCTTTTATCAGTGTCTTCTGATGCTGTGACAACTGTGAGTTCGTATCAGACAATTACTGCATCTTATGAACGAGACTTTTCGGTTCCGGGTTTTTGACTTTTAGGTAAATAATTATGACTCTACCTTCCTAAATTCTGAAGTTCCCTCAAATATTGTTTCTGTTTAACAGTGCCTTCAGTCCTGTATGTTTACTTTTTCTATTGAAGTTTGCAGACCTTGTTTATCGTCTATTAAAGTCTGGATCGCCTTTGAATTTTAAAGCTGCTCTATTTAAATTATTTAAGTCTGCTGTGGTACGTTCAAGAGTTTTATTTTCTTCTTTTAATTATAGTTTCATTATCGCTATGGATCTATCTATTTAGTTCCATTGCCCATTCAGCGAATAAAGATTATGACTGTGATCCTTATTGAGGTGTCACATTTTTTCTCAAACACTTGGAACTGTACGGGACTCAATATGTGTTCTAGTGTTTCCACCTCCACCTTTGTTTTTATAGTTGGCACGATATGCCGTCGTATATTATTTGTGTGAAACCACCCGTTAATAGACAATTCACTCTGATCCGTATTCACCCCTCTATATCTGAGAACCAGCTCTAGCCTCGTTATCACATTTCTCTTTATATATGGGGCCACTAAGAAAATTGCACTATCTAATATATTCAACAACCCAAGTTTTTACAAACAGAATATAGACAGGGGAATATTAATCTCCAACACTATCACTGAAATTTGTATGTCCCTGTTTAAATATAATTTTATAAAGTACCGTTTTATAAATATCACAGTGTGGCCACTATATTAATAATCCAATCCAATCACCTAGATTTACATTACACAATACCCCATCAGTCAGTTGGGGTTCATTCGCCCTGATAAGGGAGGCTCAATTTATGTCGTACCGACTGGGTCTTTATGCATATAATGATTATTTATGATGACTACCGTGTGCATAAGAAATGTCACTATAGATGTTAATATACCCTTATTACCATTATACAATATAGATACCTGTATTTACTTCAGCACTAACCGATAACGCGTTTCCCCCCACTTCCAGTGGGGTTCATCAGGGGATATCTTGTTGACTGGAACAGTTTTCCTGTATGGTATTATACAGATGATAACTTCCAACTTAATATGGTATTAGAAAATTGATACTTCAGACACAAATTCCTGTGAACTTCTGCAATAATGCTATTCAACAGAGTATTAAATCCTGTGAGGATTTCTCCAATCGATGCCTATTCACTGGCGTGCGTAGTCTGATGTACTGGGAACCAAGATGTATGGGGAGACAAGCTATGCCAGTTAGTCCCCACTTTTTAAAGTAATGCAACACGCCAGTGCAAATTATTAATTATATTAGCGTCACTAACAGACCTGTTAGTTTAATTGCCCAGTTGTTATGAGCTCTCCCATTGCAGTGCCCCTGAGCTGGGTGGAAGGTCTGGTCCCAAATACTAATTAATTGTTGCCTTAGCACTAAATCTACAGTTGATCAGAAAGTCATCTATGTTGCCTGAAAAAATCTATATCTCCTTGATGATAAAGAAGTACTGCCACTGCTTAGATTGCCGAGACTCATGTGGGAGTCAGGGGCGTTTAATACGGGGTAGCAAGGGTTGCAGTTGATCACGGGGCACGTGCCACTTAGGGGGGGCCCGCGCCCCGGGGCAGTCTGATACTGAGTAGTACCCCACCGGGTTTTCTGCCGCACCTGGTTGCCCGTCGGCCAGTGAACTTAACGTTCATGCGGCGGGGAAGGGAAGCTGAGGGGCCCGGCGCATGCTGACTCTGAACGCCCGGGGCCCTACCGGCGCGAGCGTTCAGAGGCAGCGCTGCCCGGTGGGTAGCTGAGAGGAGCGACATGCGCTATGCTACTTCCCCTGCCGGCGCTCTGTGATCACTGCGGGCGCGAGCGAGTTGATGTCCATCTCCACGACGCCGCGGCTGTCGCGCAGGAGGCTGCAGGGTATAGTAGCTGGACCGGAGCGGACAGCGCATCCGGGGGAGCATGATGTTAGGCTAGACCGAGGTGTGTAAAAACTATTTATAATTTTATCCTGCCCCAAGTCTGCCTATACACCCCCTTTAACGCCTGCCTATTCAAATCCTAAGCATGCTTATACTCCCATAAGCCTGCCTATAACACCCCTAAGCCTGACTGTTTAACACACACCATAAGCTCTACCTGTACATACCTAAGCCTGCCGGTATACCCTATGCCTGCCGGTATACCCCTAAGCACTGCTGTTATACCCCATAAGCCTACCTATACACCCTTTAGCGCTGCCTATTACCCACTCCTTAGCATGCCCCTTTACACCCCCCCTTACAGACTGCCGTTAGTTCACCCCAATAGCCTGCCGTATACTTCCCAAGCTGCATATGCATCCCTAGCACAGCACCTTATACCAAGCATCCATAGGCCTGCAATATACCCAGCCCCCTTGCCTGCCTTAACAGACCCATAGCATGACCTATTACAGCCCCCCCGAGCCTTCCTATAAACCCGCTTGCCTGCCCTATTACACCCTAAGCCTGCCTATTACCCCTCAAGCCTGCTATACACCTCAAAGCCCTGCCTTTAAACCCCCTAAGCCTGCCTTTTAACCCCCTTAAACCTGCTGTATACCCCACCCTAAGCTGCCCTGTATTAACCCACATATGCCTGCCTGTATATCCACCCCTAATCCTGTGTATACCCCCCACTATACATGCCTGTATACCTCCCTAAACCTGCCCTGTATACCTCCCCTATGCCTGCCTGTAATACTCCCCCTAAGACCTGCCTGTATTACCCCATAAGCCTGCCCTGTCGTCACCACTAATGCTGCCTTTAGTACCTCCCCAAGCTTGCCTCTAGACCCAGCTTGCCTTTTGACCCCACCATCTTGCATAGATAGCCACCCCCTGCCTGACTAGATAGCCCCCTAAAGGCTGCATGCCTGATATAGCTCTATAGCTATCCGTGTAGCCCTGTCTGCCTTTATAGCACTTTTGCCCCTAAAGCTTGATCCTTCCTATATCAAGCCCCGAAGCCTTGCTGTCTACTTATATGGCCCTTTAACTACCAATAACCCTAAACTATATGGGCTCCTATTAGCCCACTAACCCTGTCTACCTTTATTGGATCCCTATAGCTTACCTAAACCCTGCCTGCCTAAATGGGAAACACCTTTTAGCCTGGGGGGACAGTGCTGGTAAAGTCAGGTTTTCATGTATTGTGTCTAAATATGCAGGGACAAGTGGTCGGGTGATGTCTTGATGCGGATATCTGGAACCGGATGCAGAACAAAAGGTGAAGTCAACGACTCGTCAGAGAAACGTTCACATGTTAGTCATAGATGTTACTACACTGTAATCACTTCATATGTATACAGAGCCTGTGTACAATAGTGTCTAACACTTTTTGGTCACTGTATGGAGGTATATTCAGTCTCGCAGAGCTGTGTCACACTGGTGTCTACACTATTGGTCACTGTCTGTAGGAATTTTTCTGTCTGCAGAGCCTGGGTACAACTAGTTTATAAAACTATTATGGTCACTATATGGCGGTCTTTAATATTGGTCTTTGTGGTACTCTGATCAGGTAATAGAGTTGGTTGATATTCACGTCACTATGTGGTGTAATATTTTGGTCATGTTCTCGGAGGCTCATAATCAAGTCCCATATGTAGTAGGACTTATTTGATAATTTTGGTTTTAGGATTATAGTGGCGATTAGATTGGCTCAGCAGTATGATGGTGATATTAGAGTGAGGTATTTGCGCCCTTGTATTATATACCAAACCTAACACATGGTCCTGGTACAAGGTCGTGGTCAGGGAGACGGGGGTGGGGAGGGGGCATGGTAGGGCGGCCCCATCATATGTTTGTTTTGGGCCCTGGCTTCATATAGTTACGCCACTAGTGTGGATATTAGTGTACAGGCCTCTCAACATCTGTAATGCCAATTGAACTTTCTCATTCTTTGAAATGCCATTAATCTCAGAGGGCGATCTGAGGTGTATCGCCTTCAGAATATAGACGGTAGTGTGGTGACAAACATTTTGTAAGATGTTATCTAATGTAATCTCTATAATTTTGTGTGATGGATTCACACCTGATAAATTTAGGGCTTGCCTTTTAGTGGGGAAGTATCCCTTATGGATTTTCAGTACAGAGTAAAATGTTGGATTTGCAACGGGTTTGATGGATCATTGATATTTGAATTCTGTAGGTGTAATATGGCCTGATTCATTAACTTCCACCAATAGCTGTTTTAGTTCCGGCTAGTATACCATGTGTAGGATCTTTGGGCAAGATATTATAACTGTCTGTCCTTTTAGAAGCGTCATTACATATACTGTCGATAGGTAGTTCATGGTTCGAGGAATGACTTGTTGCCTACCCTTGTCTGATGGTTTATATCACCTCACTGACTTGTCTCGTTCGAGTGATGATAATGATTGCTTTTACATCTCTTTGGAAAGTTTGTTACGAAAAGGTAATTTTTGTTCACTTAAAAGATGTTCATTCTTGGGGGAGAGACTACTTTTACAAATTGGTATCACATTTTGTGTGCTTCAAGTTGGTGTGGGGCATCCTGTCTTCTTTTTTACTTAGGGTCTGTTGTCCTACCTCTATATCTCCTCCCTCTAAAATGGACACATGGTGTGAATTCTTCAAGGAGGTCCTGTGATGTTACTCCTAGTTGTTGGCCTTCTATTTGATCCCTTTAATTTGCCAGTAACTTATGCCATTTTAGTTTACGTGCGAACTAATGTAGGTCTTTAAATCCACGTTAAAAATCATTAAATTCGTGGGTACGGACACACAAGGTTAGCCTTCTGTAAAATCCTCAGTTCATTATTGCTTAATTTCCTATTAGACAGATTAATTATCTGTTGATGATCTGGGATCATGGCATCTGTCGTTGGCATAGGCCATATGGTTGTCCTCCTCTCCCCTCTAAAAAAGAGGGTGTATGTAAATTGGCGGATGAGGGTGTGTAATAATCTAAGTACATTCCCCTTCCCCCTGATTTTGTCTTGGGGCCCATTTTCTAGACCTACTTCACTCTCGGTTACTACCTCTTATTAGTTGTCTTCAGTGTGCTGACACTTGTGAGTTCGTATCAGACGATTCTTCCTCTGATGACGAGACTTCTTTCGGTATTGTGTTTTTGACTTTTAGGAAACTATATGCTCTACCTTCTCTAAATTCTTATAATCCTCTTAGTGGTACTTCAGGGATTTGAAACTTTAGCGCAACACTACACACAATAATCGGCTTGGATTTTTGGCGGTTTTAGTATTTTGAAAAAACTGCTGAAAATCGATCCGTTTAAGCAGCCATAGACTTTAAGGGAATGTCCTAGGGCAAGGGTTTCCGGCCCTAATACAAAAAATAACCTGTGGTCTACTCGGGGGCGTTTTCTTTTACGGCTCGTTTTCTCGTCACGGTGAATTTTGGAAATTGTTGTCATCATACGCCGGTGTTTTTGCCATCTGTTCCTTACATTCTATTGTAGGGGCCGATGGAAAAAATTAAAATCAACTGCAATTCTTGCAAAAATAGTGACAAAAGCCACGGTCATGCATTGGCAAAAAGCCGGTTTTGTCCTATGTTGTGTGGCCCTAGCCTTACTGGTAGGTTCCTGCACAGATTACAGCTGATAACTGTAGTTCCCAGTAGCTAGAGCTCTTTGATCATTATGTAATTGAGGAGTGAGGAGGGAATGAGGGGGAAGGCACTAAAAACCTCTTAATCATCTTGACATATACATGTAGCTCAGATTATTTAACCACTGTGCTAGGTAAAAAAGATCATGAATATAGGAAATGAGTATTTTACAACACTTTAAGTCATTAGCACTATTCCATTGAGACACAGCAATGATAACGTTTGTTGATTGTGAACAGCTAAAAACTAGAAGTAAGAAGCAGTCATTTTTATCTAGGTAGACATATTTGTTATAACTGAATAGATGTAAATGTTTGTAAAAACATGAATTATTACGTTCATTAAATAAAATCACTTGGAGCATGCACACAATTTCCAGTGCAATTCCATCTTTCTATTATGTGGATGTCTGCATTTTTTTTTAAGACACAGACATGATGCCAACTATGAGCAGATATCTGCGGAGCTTTGCTACCCTGTTTCCCTGAAAATAAGACAGTGTCTTATATTAATTTTTGCTCTTATTCGCTGGGTCTTATTTTCAGGGGATGTCTTATTTTTCCATGAACAAGAATTCACATTTATTGTTTACCATTAAAAAATCCACTATTTATTATTTTACTCGTAGTGATTACATCAACAAACATTCTGCGAACCAACCAAACTCTAAATTCCATCAAGAATTTCTTGTGACTCTATTTCCATATACACTAACCTATGTTACATTTACTGATCCTGGAATTTATGAACAAAAAGCAACATATATTCAAAGACGGTCATGTCATCATCTTCTGAAACATCATCATAACTCTCCAAACCCTGAATCTCATGGAGACTGCATTCTTCTTTAATCATGGGCCCATAATCTTCTATTGTCTAATGTAATTCCCACTTTCCTATAAAATGAGCACCTTTTGTCCAGGTACACCTCCACTAGGTAACAACCTAATCTTAAATGATATGCCACCATGCTAATGTTATTGGCGTGATGGGAGATGTAAGTTTATCACCTGCTGCTTGGGCATATAGTGTCAGGGGAGGCCTTATATTTCTAAGCTTCAAAAAAAGTGCACTAGGTCTTATTTTTGGGGAAGCAGTTGGACTTTTTTGGTTATTGTCCAATGCTCTCCTATCAACAAAAGCCCAGACCAAGGCATCTGATCTTGACAGATTAATTGGTGATTTGTTATTTTAAGTTAGGATGTCACAACCTTTAAAGGATCAATCCCACTGACCCACAAAGGCTCCACAGTCCACTGAATTCTCCCTGCATGACCTTCCCCACCTCTGTCTGTGGCGGCAACACCTGTGGGGGGTTGTAGTAATAGTAATGGTGGGTTATAGTAGTTAGTAGTAGTAGTAGAGGGCTTTGTAATTGTATCTTTGTGATTGGAAGCGGGAAGAACCCAGGATTCTCTGTAATGGCAGAAGCAGATTCTATGGCTCTATGACACTGAGATGTGAGTTGACTTTACTGTAGAAGATTGTGGACCAAGAGTAGGTCTGTATTGTGAGTGATGAAGTCTGAGTTGAGGCCGACACCTCTGAGGACTAGGGCAGAATATCTGTGCTGGAACTTTTCTGTGGATGTGCAGTGTATTCCTCCTTCTACATCAAATAAATGGTGTTGCCACTGTTCCCCCACCTCTCTGCTCGCTCTGTTGACTGTGTGCTAAGATTAGGCCCCCTCCCCCCCCCCCGATAACTACCCTATATTTATGGAAAATGGCCGGACCGTTGTCAAAATTGAGCACTTCTTACCTTTAGTTTCATCCCTATTTTCACGTAGATTGTAAGCTCTTGTCAGCAGGGCCTGCACCTCTCTTTGTTAATATCTTTGTTTTTATGTAATGCTTGTTTTTTGCATTGTACTTGGCTGCAGAATATGTTGGCCTATGTAAATAAAGATTATTAATAATACCAATGCTATATATATATATATGTATTTGAGGGTAATCTCAGTAGTTAAAGCATTTGTTTTGATATTATGCTAGGTCACAAAAGAACATAGAAGAAAGACAATTGAAGATGATGCTTTTTTGTTAGTTTTCCATTTGCCTTTCATATTATATACAAAGCCCATGAATGTAAATATCCCATTTAGGACAGTGATCTAAAAAGCATCCTTCATTGTATACCGTGTTTGTAAATCTAAGATGGATGGAAAGGAAATGTATTGAAACCAGTAAATACATACACAATAACAATGCAATGAATAAAGTCATTTATCCCTCTTTTAATCTAATATCCTCCCTACAGTTTAGAGATTTTGGGCCTCATGCATGAAAACTGTCTCGGTCTAAGACTTTCTTTGTTGGCCATGGCAACTAATCAGAGCTCCTCTTTCATTTCACATAGTGCTCTAAAAAATGAAAGGGGTGCTCTGGTTGCTATAGGCAACAAAGAAAGTCTTACACCTAGACAGTTTTCATACATGTCCCACTTTGAGTCCATTATCTTGGAAACTGTCAACATAATCATGTATCAATATTTTGCAATCAAACTATGTAAAATTGTTTCAAAGTTAAGGCCCATTTTGACCTTTAAAGGGGTTATCTCCCCTCAGAGTTTCATAGATGCATCCTGTCACTTCCTGGTCAGACTGTCTGTAATTAGCATACAAGCTCAGTGCATTCACTCCATGTATTCATCTCCATGTTTTCAGTCTGCTAATTAGTTTAGATAAGCTTAGAAGCTTCTCTGAAACTGCTAGCAGGAGATTTATCTAAAGTAAACAGCAGTAATTAGTCTTTTGTTTGAAAGTTCAGATAACACACACACATGCTCTCACTCTGGCTGCAGCGACCTGTGTGAGTGTGATGACATCACTCCCTGCTATCATATAGAACAAACAGCAGGGGAAAAGGAGTAAACAGGTCGGTCACTGGGGGAACCAAATAGAGCCAGGAAGGTGATAATATCATTTGTAGCTCCTTAAAAAAAAAAGAGGAACAAAGCAATGTATTTGGAAAATTCTTTGTAGCGAGACAACCCCTTTTATCTAAAATTAGGGAATTGCATTTACTACATTTACTCTTTATTCAGTTTTTTGATAGATTTACAGGTTGCAGATTGATTGCAGAAATTCTTAAGACTAAAGATCAACTTTATTCATTGGTGCTTTTTGGTGGTAAAAAACAATGATTAGCACATCCAAAACAGTTTTAAAGAAAATTATGTAGATGCACGCTGACATGGCAGCAAAGAATGCAAAGACAAAAAAATAACAGCAGCACTCTACAGACGCTAAGAGACAGTCAAATAATGAATATAGGAACTATTTTAAAATGTATTTCTGCTACGTTTTTAATTCATGAAAATTTGAGGTTCTTCATGCACATTTTTTATCAAGACTATGACTGCCCAAACATCAATGACAGGTGATCACAAAAAGAACCTCAAATTTTCATGTGTCCAAAAAGTAGCAGAAATGCATTTCAAAATAGTTCATATTTCCAGCATTTGTAGAGTGCTGCAGATACGGTTTTTGTTTTCGGTGGTAAATACATGTATTTCTGCAAACATCATTTAGATAAATTGGAAACTGACATTTAGGGAAATATGTATGATTGTGTTTTTCACCGTTTTCTGTCGTGAAATCTGGCAAAAGTGAGCAGGCTACGATGTCTAATGCGCCAAACGAATGTGTTAGGTGCATTGTTCATAAGACTTGACATTTTTTAATGCTCCTAACTAGTGATGAGCGATTACGTTGACTATCGTCATGGGTCGATAGTCGTATCTGGCAATTTATCAAGACGTTTTCCCGTAGTCGATAATAGATTATCGCCGATGACCATTAAAGTCTATGGGAGAGCAACAACCCCTTCATTCTTACACCCAAACAGGGCTGGAGAAGCTGGAATTAACATCCACAACAGTCAAATGGATACGTCCTACTTTCTTAGGCAACACATTTAAAGGTTATAAAAGCCACAGAAAAAAAATCACACACCATTCACTATCCTTTTCTTGTACCACAGCATGACCCTTAAACCTGCATCACCCACAATTAAAAAGTGCCAGAAGGCAGTATATTTGAACCATCATTTTACTTAAAACTGGACATTGAATATCCCTGTCCTGGAACGCAGCATGAGCCCCAAACCTGCATGACCCCCAGATTAAAAAAGGGCTGGAAATAGGAGTCTTTTAAACCCACCATTTTAGTTGAACTGGACATTGACTATACCTGTCCTGGGCCACAGCATGAGCCCCAAACCTGCATGACTTTTGGATATGTGATGAACCCCCGCTCTAACTAATACCCCATTCAAACACAAGAATAAATGCACAAACACATTCACTTTTTGGTGTCAAAATTTGGCCACAGCTTATTCAAAACATTTAAGTAAAACAAACATGGAAGGAGTCAGGTGGAGTGCTAGACAATTGTGTGATATTCCCAGCTGTCTGACATGCAGCACCCGGCCAGACAGCAATAAAGGGGCGGCCACGCTCTGGCTGCCCTTCTAGCAGAGCCAGTACACTTTAGGGCACCAATGACCCTACTGAAGATCCTCACTCCTGTTTTCCACCGTGCCCGCCCCTGGATGCCATTACCTTATCCCATCCTTAAGGCGGGCCATTTCCAAAGCCACCTCTTCACACCATGGGGGGTTTAACACCCTTATTATTTAAAAATTTAAGCCCCCATAACTGCCCTGCAACTTCCACCTAATCCTGCACCGCAACATAAAAAGCGGGACAGGTTTTAAAAAAACAGGATTCATATTTTCCATTTTCTCTTTTTTTTTTTTTTTTTTTTTTTTTTTTTTTCTTTCTTTTTTTTTTTTTTGACCAAGTAGCAAATCCAGACTCACTGGGATCATCCACGGCATCAGGAGAAAAAAACCCCCCTGTGGAGGAAACCCTGGGGAAAACCAGGGGCTGAAGGATCACCCTGCCCTTGGGTTTAAAGGTAATCCAAACAAAAAGTACTCACCCGTATCAAAATAAGTTTTTTTTTTTTTTTTTTTTAAACCAGGTATACAAAAAAAGTCGATAAAACAAACAAAATACTTCACATTGTACAGATCATACTAAACACAAGCTTCAGAGCATTTTTTAAATTAGGGGCGGGTGGGGGGGACTTTTTTTTGTTCTTGATCGAAAAAAAGGGGAAGCAGGAAGTGAAACCAGAATTAATCATAGCTAAACCCCATCCACCTCACGTACACTCTCCCATCCAGCCACTCCCCCCTAAAATTTAAAACAACCCCCCTGCTCATAACATAAACTACCGGCGGAGTTTAAAAACACGATGCAGAGATTACAACTGCCCTCTAAAAAACTACCCCCCTCTGCTCAAAGTACTTACAATAAAAAAACTAGCAAACACTAAAACCACAGTTTAAATCCCTACAGCCAAAAACTCCCAATATACGGGAGCTCTAGGCCCCCTTAAAATCATGGTCCCCCTTCGCTGGGGTTTGGGGGGGGTTTTTTGACCCCCCATTTAAAAAATGCCGCAAAAGGAGTCTTTGAACCACCTTTTTGTTAAAACGGACTTGATATATTGTCCTGTACCGCAGAATGACTTTTTAAACCTGTCTGTGCACAGATTAAAAGTCCCAAAAAAAGGGGAGTTTTGAACCAGCTTTTTGTTTCAACGGGACATTGAATATACCTGCCCTGGGCCAAAGCATGAGCCCAAACCTGCATGACCCCCATTTTAAAAAGTGCCGCAAAAAGGGAGTCTTTTTTAACCACCATTTTGTTGAACGGGAAATTTTGACATATCTGTCTGTACCGCAGAATGACCATTAAACCGTTGACCCCAGATTAAAAAGTCCCGGAAAAAAAGGAGTCTTTGAACCCCATTTTAGGAATGGACATTGATAAAACTGTCCTGTACCGCGGGAAAGGACCATTAAAACCTGTCTGACCACAGATTAAAAAGTGGGGGAAAAAATCTTTGAGCCACCTTTTAGTTGAACGGGAATTGACTAATCTGTCTGTACCACAGTAACCTTTTAAACCCTGTCTGCCCCTCAGATTAAAAAGTCCGGGGAAAAAGGGGGTCTTTAAAACCCCACCATTTTAGTTGAATGGACATTGTAAAACTGTCCCGTACCCAGAAGACTTTTAAAAACCTGTCTGATCCACAGTTTAAAAAAGTTGCCAAAAAAAAGGAGTCTTTGAACCAGCATTTTAGTTTCAAACGGACTTGGGAATATACCTGCCGGGGCCACAGCATAACCCCAAAACCTGCATAAACCCCCCATTTTTAAAAAAAGTGCCGCAAAAAGGGGTTTTTTTAACCCCCTTTTTTTAGTTTCAACGGAAAATTTTATACCTGTCCTGGGGCCACAGCAGACCCCCAAACCGCATGACCCCAGATTTAAAAAGTGCCGCAAAAAGGGTCTTTGAAACCACCATTTTAGTTGAACGGGACATTGACTATACCTGTCCTGGGCCACGCATGACCCCAAACCGCATCCCCCAGTTTTAAAAAAATCCAGAAAAAGGAGTTTTGAAACCTTTTATTGAATGGCTTGACATTCTTCCTGTACCGAGAAGACCTTTAAAAACCGTTTTCCCCAAAGATTAAAAAGTCCCGGAAAAAGGAGTCTTTGAACCCCCATTTTTTATTTTGAAATGGCATTGATATATCTGTCCTGTACCGCAGTTTTACCATTAAACCTGCTGACCCACAATTAAAAAAGTGCCGGGAAAAAGGGTCTTTGAACCACCATTTAGTTGCACTGGACTTTGACTATATCTGTCTGTACCGCGTATGACCATTAAACCTGTCTGCCCCCCAATTAAAAAAGTGAGGGAAAAAAAAACGATCTTTCAACCACCATTTTAGTTGAACTGGACATTGACTATATCGTCCTGGCCACAAATTACCCCCAAATTTTTTGATCCACAGATCCAAAGTGGCACTATTTTATTTTGTACGTGACTGCATTTAAATTTTTTTTTTGGTAAGCATTTTTCAGAATTTATTTGGGGAAGTTTTATTTATAGTTTTACATTTTTACATTTGCTTTTTTTTCAATGTGAAAAATACAACATAAAACCCTTTGCAGTTTTTAAAGGTATTTTTTTACGTGTGATGTGAAATTCGCCCCGCACCCCCAAAAGTAAACAAATGCCCTAAATCACCCCAAAAAAACATTCTTTTTTGAGAAGACATTTGCCCTCCTGGTTTCTGAGACTGATTCGGGCCAATCAATTCTTTTGGTTTCATTTTTCCTCCAAACCTTTTCATTGATTAGGGACAGTCCCCCTGGAGATCAAATATGCGACCCCCATATACTCCACCCCCAAAAAAATTTAAAAAGCCTCAAATTGTCAATTTGGTCCAGCCCTGGCCCCCTTTTTTGACATACTTAACTCACAGAAACCCCTTTTTTTAAAAAATCGATTTTTTAAAAAATGTGAACTCCCTGATTCCCCCTAAGGGGTGGGGACCAGTGTGCCGTCACCATCGTTAAACGGAGGTCCAGCGCCAGGGCCAGACTTATAGTGGGTGCGGTGAGAGACCAGGCTAGCGTCTGTCTCTATTTAAACGCAGGTTCAGCACCCCGGGCCGGGTTAAGTGGGGGGGGTGAACCCCAGGCTGCGTCCGTCATTATTAACAGGGGTAAAAATGCCCTTATGATGCAGCAACGAAAAACAGTCTGTGAAGCAGAGTGCGGAAGGGGGAAGTGTGAGGAAAAACCCCTCCAGCCTTCCTCAGTACACAGTCAAACCTGGGTGCGTTTTGCCCCTCCGTATAAAAATGCGGCCCAAATTTGAGTTCACTTGGAAAATACTGGTGGTTAAGTCCTGTTCCACCCAGGTGCCCTTTTTTTGCCATTCTTTTTCTCATTTTACTCAACGTGTGGAGGAAATTGTTCTGTACTTTGTTCTTTGTCGTGCCCATACTCCATTTTCCTTGAATACCACATCTGGTAAGTTTTCCTGTACCTCCCTTGTAAAATTCAGAGGAATTTTTTTTTAAACAGCTATTTTGTATGAAGTTTTTTAGTAGTTTAATTCTAGAAAACCATTTTTAAAATAGGATGGCCCCCCACCATGTTTTGTTTTTCTCTTTTTTTAATTGTATTAAATAGGTTGTCTCAATACAGGGATTGCAGCTTTTTTTTAAAAAGATTTGCAAAAAAAAAGTCATTTTGAAAATATGGGCCATTAACAGTTTCCTCCCCTTTCCTTTTTGACAGCACCATCCCTTGAGCCCCCTTTGCAATTGTGAAGAACAAATGTCGTTAGAAAAAAAATTTTTACAATAGAACCTGTGTCTAGCGCTTTTCAAGAAAAATGCCCCAAAAATTAAAAACATGACCCATGACCCCACTTTTGACAATTGGAAAAACAAATGTTTTTTTAGAAACAACATTTTTTTTATAATGGACCTGTAGTATGCTGCAGTACAGAAAAAAAAAATGTCCCCAAAAATTTAAAACATGACCCTTGACCCACTTTTGACAATTGTAAAGAACAAATGTCTATTGAAAACAACATTTTTTAAAATAGGACGTGTGTTGCTGCTTTTCAAACAGCATGCCCCAAAATTATAAAAAGGGACTTCTCACCACTTTTTTAAAAAGGGTTGGGGAGAAAAGCCACTTGAAGCCCCTTTCTGTTCCAAAGGACCACGAATTTGTATCTCACAGCAACAGGGGACCCCAAAAAAAATTTAAAAAGACTTCTCACCACTTTTAAAAATTGGGGGAGAAAACCACTAAAAGCCCCATTTCTGTTAAAAAGGACCACGATATTGCTGACCCCTACAGCAACATGCCCCAAAAAAAATTTAAATATGATTCTCGCCACTGTTAAAAATTGTGGGGAGAAATGCCACTTAGAAGCCCATTTCTGTTCAAAGGGCCACATTATTGCTGTATCTCACGCAACATGACCCCAAAAAATTAAAAAATATGATTTCAGCCACTGTTAAAAATTGTGGGGAAACATGACCCCAAAACCATTGCAATGCGAAAAAAATTCAAAAGATGAAGTGAGTAAAGGGAAATAGGTTTTTGTCATGAAACCTTGGTGTCTTTTCAGTCTCCTCACAGCAAAACCAGCAAAAAAAATTTGGGAACGAGAAAAAAAATTGCGAAAGAATGACATTTTTAAAAAACATATTTAAGAGGACCTTTCTGTTTTGAAGAGGAATGTGAAGTGGGACCGGAAAGTAATCGGTGACCTCCCCAATTGGGGCCAAACATCACAGAGACCCAATGCCGATTATCTTGATGAATTCAAACGACCCACTTTTATCGGGGAAAGCCGGGTGCTTTTTTGTCTGTGATGACTCCTCCGCTTGCTGAAGGTCCCTCAGATATGACGCGGGCGCTGGGGGGCAAAACCCCCTTGGCTGGCGAGCGAGCTGGGGCCATTCGTCCATTTGGTTCCCCAGAATTTTTGGGTCCAGAACACATAAAAAAAAACATCGGTTTTAAAAGACGCAGTGTCGTCACCTGTTTTAAGCTGGTCTGTGTGTTGGATGTGTGCCCTGATTCATGGTTGGTAGGTGGTAAAAAAAGATTCCATAGGTCCCCCTTTGGGCTTCTGCCCCCTTGCCTGCTGCTGCCCCTACGGCTACTTGGGACTTTCTGTTTCACCCTCGCTGATGTTGTTCCACCGTGACATTTTTAAAAAGGGAAAGGGGAAACAGACGCAACAGTTTTCCCGTTGATCAATAGCAAGGGCTCCCTTTCTCTTTTACTTCTATTTTGGGGGGGTGGAAAATAAAATCTGAGTTTTGTTTTGTACCGGGGATCCGGACGGTGGCCACCCCGTAACTGTTTTTTATTTTGATGGCCTTAATGCGAGGGTCATGTTGGGGGAAAAAGGAGTCCAAGCACTCATGTGAGAGATGGGCCCCTTGACCCGCCCTGGGTCGAGGGGCACAGCAAACTGATCTTCCTCATCTTCCTCCTTCCGCCCCCAAATTGCGGCAACCCTTTCCAAAAGGGAGGGACGTCGGTAAGTCTGTGTCAGGAAAAACCCCCCCACCTCCCCTCCTCCGCTTTCTCCGGGACGCTTCAACAAGGCCTGATTCCCCAGATGACCACCCTGAGAGCTGATGCGCCCCCTTGCACTAGTCCCTGGACCCCGAACCACTGCCTAATGAAGACCGATAAAAAAGAAAAAAATGTCGGGCCTTGTGGGTTCGCGGAAAAAAGGGTCCGTGTCCACATCTGTGTCCGTCTCCTCCTCCGTCTTGGCGGTACCTGTGTTTAGAGGGTTTTAAAAAGATTTTCCGAACTAAGATCACCACAATGGTCATGCTGACAATGGCATCGTCCGCACTAACCATTTTGGTGGCTTCTTCAAAAAATGGCAAGGATGGTGCAGAGCTCTTTCACCTGCCTCCCCTCCGGTGGCTAACACCCCGAGGTCCCACCGTGGTTTTCAGGCCTGTTCATTCATACTGGTAATGGATTGCGCTGTCCCACAATACTGGGCATGTGGAGGGTGGAAATTTCCCCGCGGTTTCCACGTCCAATAGACGGTTTACGGGGGGAAACCGGCTGCGCGCAACCAGCCAGGCGGGCGAAGGGGTGGGGAAAAGGCGGAATGCGAACTCAGACCCAAACCTTCTTTTAGCAGGCAGTCCAAACCCGGGGGGAGAGCTTTTGAAATTTCTGGCGACGAGGTTCATGACATGTGCCCCGGCAGGGGAGTCTCCAGCCTTCCCGAAAATTAAGGGCGGCCCGAAATTTCGCCGTATCGCACACCACCTTGACTGGGACAAGGTTTTTTACCCAGCCAAGCCGGGTCTTTTTCGGAGGCCTCCACAGCTCCTGCCTGGTGTGGCGGGCTTTCCAAAAAAAGATTAATTTTAACACGGCCTGGTTTCTCTGGGGCCCGTGATGCCCCCAGAGGACCCTTGGGGGAAAGGCCCTCACCACCCTGCAGTTTTTTAAGAGCGTGCACCGAGCCGAGAGCCCCTCACCCCCCCAGAAGACATCCACCCACCACCCCGTGAGCTGTCACAGGAAAATAGCGGGGCCTTGGCCCCCTGTTACTGTCCATGTGTCGGCGGTGAGATGGACTTTTTTTAGGACCGATGCAGACAACGCCTTTTAAATTTTAGATGACACGTGGTGGGGGCAGGGCGGGACGGCTTTTTGGCAAAGAAATGCCTGTCGGCACTGGTATTGGGGGAGGCAAGGGCCTGATGTGGGGGGAAAACCCCTCTTTTCCATACGGAAAGGCAACATTTCCAAGGCCAAAAGCCCCGGCAAAGCCGACATTCAGGCTTTTTTGGGTTTGGGTGGGTTTGGGTTAAAAATGTTTCTTTTGCTCCCACCTGGAAGACAGAAGGCTGGCTGCTATTGGCCGCGTTACGGTGCGGTCTCAAACTGGGGGAAGAGAAGGGATAGGATGGGTTTTCTGGTGGTGCTGGTGTATAGGGCGACGGGGGGTGAAGCGGAAACTATCCTGTCATGACTCTGAGAGACATGGGCAGTGAGGAAAGCTTGGTGGGGGAAGGAGGAGGAGGAGAAAGAGGGTTGACAGTGGTTGGAGGCCCGCTCGGTCTGGCCTTTTTTGGCCCCGTGGCCTTCCATTCAACTCTGCATTCGTGCATGTGACTAGAAATGTTGGTGGTGGTTTTAAACACCTAAATTCTTGCCTCTACTTAGCGTTTTACGGCCAAAGGCGACATATGCACCTGGGTGAAAACAGAGGCTTGTCAAAGAAGGCCAGGGCTTGAGGGTCCCGGGCCTTTTTTGACGACGATAAGCGTGGAGCGGGGGTTTGCGTGGGCGGGGGGGGGGCGGAAACATATCAGCGGCTTTCTGCGACCGCCTCCCCTTTTTGAGGCGGGCCCGAATTGACACGCCCCATCGCTTCCTCCTCGTCACTGTGAAGCGCTCGCAAGCAAATTCTGCGGAAAAGACCACGATGGATCCGCAATGGGCGCAACACCTCATCATCATCATCAACACAGGTGCTTGGGGTCGTCCTGATTTCTGCATCCCGAAACTGCGGGGCTACAACAAGGGGGATGCAAGGGATTGCCGACCCCCCGGGATTTTTGCCGAGACCGGCTTCCTTATTCCCTCTGATGGATCAGTAACTGGGGGTCAGAGCAGACAAAAAACCTCTTTGGCATCTTGATCTTTTAAACATGCCTTTTTGGCCCCAACCGCCCTTTTGTCATCAAGAAGGTCTTCAAAAATGGGTTATCCACAGGGGGGTAACCCGGGGTTTACTTTTGGGCGCCTTCGCTTCAGTTGGCGGGGTTTTCTGATGCCGAGAGAATTTGTGGCCGTGACTGGGAGGATGAGTGGTAAGAATGTGGATGGGTTTTATTAACACTGAAAAAACAGATTGGGACGTTGTTGTTATGGATTAAGGGGGCCCGACCCCCGGGTGACAGGCCTGACGGGCCTGCAATGACGATCCGCTGGCATGCGTGTTGTCGCCAGCCTGGAAGGAGCACCTTCTCTGTACCTCTACCTCCCTGTCCTACCCCCCTCTTTTTCTCGTTACCCATGAATTTTGCTCCATGTTAGAAATAAAAATTTGAGAAGATGGAAGGTTTTTGGAAAAATTTCCCTTTTTAAAAAACGGCAAATCCGCTATTTTCAATCCCCCAAAATCAAAAAAAAAATTGCTGGATTGAAATTTTTTAAATGCTAGGTCCTCTATCCCAACAAAGCTTATGACCAAAGTGAAAAAAACACCGTCTGAAATGGGAAAACGGATAATAAACGGTATTTTTGGGACCTATCAACACCCGTGGGGATACAAAATTGCTGTATTCAAATTTAACTGCAAAATAGCTCTATCAACAAAGCTTGACTGACCAAAAAATGAAAAAAAAAAACCCCGTCTAAATGTATACGGATAATAAACGGTATTTTTGGCACCTATCAATTTAAACCCTTTGGGGACTACAAAATTTCTGTATTCAAAAATTTAAGTCTAGGTACCACAAACAAAGCTTGACTGACAAAAGTGAAAAAAAAACCTTCTGAAAAAAGTTACGGATAAAAAAAGGTATTTTTTGGAAACCCATCAATTCACTGTGGGCAACAAAAAAAGCTGTATTCAAATTTAACTGAAAAATAGCTCTATCAACAAAATTGATGACCAAAAGTGAAAAAAAAAAACCCGTCGAATGTATACGATAATAAAAGGGATTTTTGGGCCCCCTCAGTACACCCGTGGGACTACAAAATTCTGGATTTTAAATTTAATGCAAGGGGCTCTATCAACAAGCTGGCCTGCGCCAAAGTGAAAAAAAAAAACGTATTGAAATGTTCGGGATAGTAAAAGGGATTTTTGGGACTATCAACCTGTGGTGACTACAAAAAAAGCTGGATTAAAATTTTTTCGCAAGGTTGCTAATCAACAAACTGGACTGGGGAAATTGAAAAAAAACACCTATCTAAATGTTACGATAAAAAAAGTGGATTTTGCACCCAACAAAAAAAAAAACCTGCAGTTATAGAAAAGATTGATCCCCAATATAGGCAATGCAATTTAAAAAAGTTTTGGCTGTACAAAACCAGTTTTTTTTTATAGACTTGTTGTGTTCGCCCGGGCCCCCCCCCTCGCCCCCCCCGTGGATTTTACAGCTTTGATGCTCCCTTTTAAAAATTTTCTGCCTAAATACCCCAAAAAACTGCAAAAACCCTTTTATCTAACTAATTTTTAAGGATCACAGCAAAAAATAGAGCTGTTCCCCCTTTTGAAAAAAAAAGAATTTAATTTCGCTGAGTGTTTGCTGAGCTGTTTTGGGCAGAGGAGAGGCACGTCCTACTGCTATGAGACCGACACATACTGATCATGAAAAGGAAGGGCGTTCTAGTAAAACAAGGCCCTGTGATTTTTCCCGCCAATCGCAACCATACAATCCATCATGACGTCGCAACACATCTCACCCTGCCCCCTTTTTGTAGCTGATTTGCTGGCCGCCCCAAAAAGACAGGAAGCGCCGAAAATGGCTGTATTAATAGATTACACAATTTTAACCCAAATTTTCCCCCGTGATCGACAAAAACCGATCAAAGAAATCCGTGCCCATTTCAAAATTTTTCGATAAAAATCGCTCAACACTCTCCCAACACGAAAAAGGGATTCTGGGGGCGTGTTGCACCACACTCGTATTATTAGACACATATATGAATTTGGTTCGGCAAGTAGACTGGTCCCTCTAGTTACAATGGTCTCAGAGTACAATATTTTCAACATACAATGCACCAGACACTGCTGATCTGCAGCACATTTGATTGACTGGAAGATCCAACCAATTATCTTGAACATTTTACTTATAAAACATCCATATTAGTGAGATGCATACAGTGATTGGCGGTCTAGTCGCTCCTGCCTACAGTACAGTGCGGTACTACATGTCCTGTACTTTTCTTACATGTGCCAGGATGAGCGGCTTCTAGGGGAACCAGGTAAGGGTGGCTGCTTTTTCTTTTATCTAGTGCATTGTATATGAAGTAAATGACCCAAAGAAGCTCCTGTCCTCAACACAGGAAGTGATTTTCAGCTTCCAGCAGCTCTTTCTGCTGTTATAAGTAAGGACGCGCTTTATCGATATTAGTTATTAGAGCTTAGAAACCAATTGGCAGTTTTCCATAGAATTATGGCTTCAACATAAAATGGTTGCCCCAGAACAAATTAATGTTGTATGTTGAGGGATCACTGTACAGGATTATATACATGCTCTACTGTGGCCCTACTTGAAATGCAAGTGTTGTAAAAAAGATGGTATTTTGTTGATGGTGATACTGATCTCACCTATGATAGTCAATGTATTAAAGGGTTTTAAAGAGCCATACATTTCTTCTTTGAATACAATATTAGAGGGCATATCCATTAGGTGTTACATTAAAACTATTGATAGGTAAAGTAAATAATATACAGTGCATATATATAATCTACAATGGCATCTGTAAAGAAATGGGATACATTAGGTAGCAAGTAAAAAGTCAGCTCTTGAAGTTGATTTATTGGAAGCAGGAAAATGGTCGTAAGGATTTAAGCAACTTTAACAATGGCGACTGAATCAGAGTATCACCAAAAGACAACTTCTTGCGGGATGCTCACAGTCTGCGGTTGTCAGTACCTTCCAATAGGGGCCATAAAAGGAAAATCAGTGAACAGGTGATATGATCATGCGCAGCTAAGGCTCACTGAGGTTAAGGAAGCCTAGTCCATTTAGTCTGATCCCATAAAAGAACTACTGCAGCACGAATTGCTAAAAACTTTAATTCTGATGTTAGTGCTCATGCTGTCCTCCTGTTGACCGATAAAAGGGCCTACAATGGGCAAATGAGCATCATAACTGGACTTTGGAGCAATGGAAATAGGTGACCTGTTCTGATGTTTTCTTTTAGATCATCTAGATGGCTGTTACATATGCGTCACTTACCTGCATAAGGCATGGCACCAGGGTGTTGCTAATATTCTGCTTGGAAATCCTTTTTCCTGGCATTTATGTGAATTTAATTTTGACACATACCAACTTCCTTAGCTTTGTTGCACACTAATTACATACCATAATGGCAATTGCAGTCAATGATAGATGAGGCCTTTTTCAGCAGAATAATGCACTCTGTCACACTGCTGTTATGAATGGCAGGAATTCTCCTGCCATTTCATCCACTCCTGCTTATTAGTTCAGCAGGAGTTTCTGTGTTATGTCTGTCATCTGTTGTGTGTGGTTGATTGAAATGCTTGCATGGCAACTGTTCGGGATCTTTGCATGTCTACTGATTTGGCCGAGCACCTGAACTTGCAAGCTTCTACAGGTCTCTATTAAGCTCATGGAAATCTGGCAGTCTGATTGCAGAATATAGAACAAGGTCCTATCTTGTCCTCATATGTTATTGTTTCTTGAACTGTATTGTCTAGTTCAATTGTGTCAGGTTGTTGTATAGTGTTGTTTCTTGTCTTGGTTCTGATTGGCCAAGTTCTAGAGTTTGGTGCTTGTCTAAATTCTACTGAGCCCTGCCCTGTCCTAGAGTCACTTTTGATTTAGGATCAGTAGCAGACTAGGAACATTTTTGAGATAAAGCTTTAGGGATGTTATAATGATAGAAGTTACAGTGTTCTGGGCAGTCATAGGGCGAGTATTAGGGAAAGAATTAGGGACCGTTAGCTTTGGTCAATTATCACTGTTACTCTTTCATCTTTGGAGTGAACTTGCATTTGAATCTTCAAAACACTATATACAGTCTCCACGCCTGAGATAAAAGCAGCAGGGTATAGGGTGAAACTTCACACACACCCTTATTGTTTTGTAAAAAAAACAAGCATAAAAACATGTAATAAATATACCACCGCGCTAAACCAGCTGATCCTATACAAATAGAGGGCCCAATTTGAGTAACAAATGTCTATAGGTGACCGTTGTAACTATTCAAAGATACTACGTAAATGTATGACCAGGCATTCACAATTACCATCAATCAAGCACCACTTAGCACAAAAATAACCATAAAAACAATGAACAACATGACAATGACAGCTGACTTACCAGAAAGGTGGATCACCCATCTTCTATCCCACCATTCCATATTAAAGCCGCAATAGTCCTCCTTACTCTTAAAAACCGACTAGCGTGCGCTCCGGCCGGCAGCGCTCGCTATTCTAACTGGTAGACTGGTGACGTCACCCTCACTACAAAGTCTACAGACAATCAAACTACCAAACTATCAAAGTCTACAGTTTGATTGTATACTTTGTAAGCGGTAAGCGGGAGCCTGAAGAGGCTCTAAAGAGGGAAGGCAGCCAGATGGGAAAACCCCTTTAAAGTGAATCTGTCAGGTGGTTTATTCTAAATTATATGAGAGCAGGATGTGATAGATGGACAGAAGCTGAGCTCTGTGATATATAGATTTGGAGCAGGATTTCTGAGTAAAAAGCAGAGAAAATACTGATAGGACTCTGTAAGAGACAGTGAAAGTAATTTGCTTTACCCTCCCACATACTGTGATTGACAGCTGTCCCTTTTTAGTGTGTGTACAGAGCAAACTTTCAATCATTGTAAGTGGGCAGCGTAAGCAGTACTTTTAAAATATATGAAACCTTTATCTCAGTAATCCTGCTTCAAACCTATACATCATAGAGCTTAACTTCTCTCTTTCTATTATATTGTGCTTTCAGGTAGGTTCCCTTTAAGGAGATTGTTCTGCCTTCCTCTTAATCAACACTGCAGATAAACTGGATAAACTTATTCCTTAGCTTTACTATATCACTGCTTTCCCACATGTAAATGGATAATTAAGGTGTACAATGTGTATTAGGACATTACTACAAACTCAGTTACCTAATAAGTAAGCACACAAGGATTACCTGTTGCTTTAAATTGGGCAGTCTAATTTGGTAAAAGCTACTCTATCAGCTAGTTTTCATCATATCTGTATGTATAATCTTATCTTCATTATTGTTGAATTTAAAAGTACACATAAGAATAGCAAGGTTGCTCTAAGGTAGATGTCATCTACTTGGTTCAATTACTGCAGCTCATTTCATTGTATCATAGGTCCTGAAAAAGGGAAATTGCTGTATTTATGTTGCAATAGAGCAATGTACATTCTCCCTGCAGTAAGTTCTGTTGGCTTTAATTGATCCTGAGTACTTCAATTTTCTGTTGAATTGCGCGAGAAACTAAGTTACAAATAAACTTGCTTCCTCCAGGGCACAAATGTGGTTACCAGCTACCCAGCTACAAACTGAGTTTCTGCTCAAAACAGGTAGCCATAATGCAGTTAAAGTTAATTGTTTTTCAGTCTGCACCAAAACAGACATGTTAAACCTGTGATATGAATCTCATTTTGTTCTTTAAACTGAATGAAACATTAAAGTCATTAGGAAAGTAATCTTCTACATCTGCACTCCATGTCCAGTTTTATAAATGGTTCATATGGCTGATTAACATTTATCTTATCTTGCTTTAGCATCACATTTCCAGTATTCAAACCTAGTTTCACCTAACACTATAGTCATTGATTTTGAGTTGTATAGACCTTTGTAACGACCAGTGGTGTCAATATGCACTGACACCGTGGACGGCCGGTGCTTGGTGTGGATCTTTTGGGCCACCATGAGCATAGATGGTAGGCTACTTGTGGTGACAGCCGACGTGCAGGTGACAGAGTGCATGCAGGTATCAAGCAGGTACAACAGCAGAATACATCAGAAACAGGCTGACATGAGGCAAAACGGGTATCAGGCAAGATGGCAGGATACAGCAGAAACCGGAACCTAGTTAAAAGACATGCAGGATGGCAGGAAACAGCAGGGCTAAACATGCACGGGTAGCAGAAAGGTATAATGGCAGAAACAGAAAACCAGAGGTCAGGAGCTCAGGTAGACAATCATGAACTAACCAGTAACAAAGGCAGGAAGTTCCTTAAACCACAGGAGGTTGTAGGTCATTGGATAGGTAATTGGAACACTGTCCCTTTAAATCCAGAACAGGAAGCGCGCGGCCACTATAAGGAGAGTGTGCAGACCCAGACAGGAACAGGGGAGTAGCAACAATAACAAGGGACACAGAACTAGTGATAGGAATCGGGGACACAAACAAGCAAACAGACACGACCACGGTCTACAGCAGCAGCCGCAACATGTATGGAGACAGGACATACTGTAAGCAGGGACCCGGCCATGTCCGCGATCCAGTCATGGACTGTCACAACCTTGAATAGGTTTTCCACTTCTAGTCATCTCCTGACTGACAGGAAGTAAACAAATTGGAGACCCATCATCTACTAGAATAAGAGTCTCACCAAAATGTTCCATGATACAGAGTCTGAAACATAGGACAGCTTTAAAGCAACAAAACAATAGAGGCTGTGAAGGCATACAAAGTTTTACTCAATGCAAATGAGAAGCAGTGGGAAAAATATAAAAAAAAAAACTGCTGTACTTCTTGTATCCTTAAAGCATATCTTTAATTAAAAAAACAACTTTCCATAAATCAATAGTAAAAGCAAGGATACACGTTTTAAGCTATATTGTTAGAGAAGAAAAAGGTTCCTTCTTCATCTATTAGCCTCTGTGCTGTACCAGCTATGGCTGCTAGTTGTTGCCATTCATATTACATGTGAATTTGTGTTTTGTTTATTATACGCAATATTTCATTGTTTGTAATTGTTATTATGGTTATGTTGGATATATATTGTATCTCCCATATATCTTTGCTCTTGTATTCCTCCTCCTCTTTTGTGAAGTCACATCTTGTCTTGCTTCACTGTAGTCGTGACTCCATCTTGTCCAGACATGTTTGCATAGAGCTGAGAGGAGAATTCGTTTTGACTACATATATTGTAACCTCCTGTGTGTTATCTCAAGGTACAATGAATAAACTACCCTGAAGGCATATCCATTGCATCCTCCTTACTGGACCTCCACATGCTTTGGAAGGGGATTAATATAGTGAGTTCACTATCTACCATACGCTTGTGCAGAGACTTCTCACAACCCTTCAGGGATCTCTCTAATGTACATCTGTGGCAGAATAGTCTCCTTTTGTCTCTTGATACCACTATCTTGTCTGTTACCTCAATCATGAATCATTAAGAGCGACATGTATGAATTCAAATGCGTACTTTATTTTTACTTGGCGCCGACACTCCAGTTCTAAATAGATATAGAAGAGTGTAGAATACGACAGTATGACGATTTTTGGCGCATTACATAGAGCTTAATACACCAAACTTTGTATGGGCATAGAGTGTAATGCGCCAAACTTGGCGCACTAAGCTCTATGTAATGCGCCAAAATTCTGTCGTATTCTACACTCTCAGAATCTCATAATCTGTGTATTGAAACATTAAGAGGGCGACATGTATGAATTCGAATCCATACTTTTTTTTTACTTGGTGCCAAGAACGCAGTTCTAAATAGATATAGAAGAGTGTAGAATATGACAGATTTTTGGTGCATTACATAGAGCTTAGTGCGCCAAGTTTGGCGCATTACACTCTACGCCCATACAAAGTTTGGCACATTAAGCTCTATGTAATGCGGCAAAAATCTGTCGTATTCTACACTCTTCTATATCTATTTAGAACTATGGTGTCGGCGCCAAGTAAAAAAAAAAGTACGCATTCGAATTCATACATGTCGCCCTAAGAGTTTAATCATTAAAGGGGTTGTATCATTTCATTAAATGGCCTTCAGAATAAGGGGACAGTGAAAACAAACAACTTTGCATTTGGATGTAATTAGCAAAGCTGTCTTGTTCTCACAGTATTCCTTATCTTCTGTTTCTGTAAATAAACTTCTCCAGTGCTGGTTTGGATCCCTCCTCCTTGCATTTCATTAGCTGAGGGCTCTAATAATTTACATTCTATTCAGCCCCCGGATGGCTGTATTCACAAAAGTTGCATTCCTGCCTCACACTCAGAATTAGGGGCCGTGAACAATTTCACTCTATACAGTTAGCTGCCTCCTCATTGACACTGCAACTATCTCTTTAATCAGAAAACAGGAGAATTGTGCCCAGTGCCTTAATGCTCCTGTGTGTAAGGGGCCGAAAAAAATTTCACTCTATACAGCTAAGTGCTCCTCATTGACACTGCAGCTGTCTCTATAATCAGAAAACAGCATTATTGTGCCACAGTGCCTTAATGCTCCTGCGTGTTGGTGCCTTATGTAAACATGAAGGGAGACCGATCTGTGCTTGATTCAACTGTAGAAACCGTCCAGCTGTGAGAGATCAGTGCTGAGTTCATGGAAGACTGTTTAGACTGAATGCAGGTATGTAAACAGCTCTTACAAAAAATAAGACTGCATAGTGAGAGGACAGTGACATGTGGAGGAGGGGGGACACACACTGGAGCCAGCATGAACAGTGAAGGGGGGATGTTGTCATCCCTTTTCAGTTAACGCCCAGCTGGAAGGGGAAGAAACGCCTCTGAATTTCAGGAAATGAGAGGATCAAGCTTCAAGAGAACAGCAGAACTGATGAAGCGATACATACCCTTGAATAATTAATCATTAACAGAAAGATGAGATGACAACTGAAATCTATGGAGAGCAGAGGGGGTAAAAGTAAGAGACTCACACACAAGAGCAGCAGCATGGAGGACATTTGACAGCAGTAAGAAGCAGTGTAGCTGTGAGTCCATTAAGATGAGATAAAACATTCACTATACGGCCCTGTTTCTGTGTGCCTCTTCACTTCTTCTTCTCCCCCCTCTATATAACATAATCGCTCAGTGAAGCTGAAGCCTTTCTCTGCTCTGCTGCATGGATTCCCTCAATGATTTCTGAGTGAGTGAACAGGTAAGAATGCAGGGGAGGGGAGTTGATAAGAAAAAGGAGGAAGCATTTTTCTTCAATAGAATGTATTACAAAGTTACTTATTTTTGCTTGTGCAGTTGATTTATGGCAAGTTGTTTTGTAATTGAAGGTACACTTTGAGCACTTTTTTTCTGTTGCAATGGATAACCATTAATCATGTTGTGGTAGAAATGCCACCTATGTTATTATGTGTGTCCTATATTGCTGAGTTACAAAAGCATTATACTCAAAGTGTTATGTTTAGAATGAATACAGGTTTCAGATAACAAGTAATATGGGTGATCCATGCCCCACAGATCATACACTTTCTTGCAGGATGTTGATGGGTACAGCAGAAATATATGGCGTGACCTGTTGAGTTTTTGCAATATTTTGCCCACTTTATGCTGTGAAATGTGTCATTACTACTTGCTGTGGGCGGGGTTCAATGTCATCATAAGGACAACATGCTGGTGAGCACTTTCTCAGGCATAATATATGCAATGTGCTTTATGTTTTATATGCTTAAGACGTGGTTCATGTATGCATCAGAGTTTTCATTTTGAATCTCCGTCTCAGAAGTGAAAATGGACACCAAGTGATCGATTTCACAATAGACACCAATGACATTTCCATTGTGGTGTCTCTTGTTGAGTCAGGTTGCTGCGCTATTTTTTCTGTTATTCCTGAGGGAACATGTAATGGAGGTTATGAACAAGACCTCCGACGCATATGTGAACCAAGCATAACAATTTGCATTTCAGGTTCTTAGTTTATATCCTATTACTATCACTATAAGTGTTCGTACCGAGGTTGTGATCCTGCTAAAGGTCCCCTGTTTAGAGTAAATGTCCTTTGGTAAAAAAAGTGTACTGTTCTAGATAACTATGTGTACATACATTGTTCTTCTGTTGTGGCTAAAGGACTGTTGATGATATGTTACTGCCAGGACTTCCAACCTCTGATCAAATGTCACAATATATGTAGTGGTGTTTAACTGTGACACAGGGGAGTGTGGGTAAAGATTGTGCACAAATAGCACATAGGGCCACATGTATAAAAACTGTCTAGGTCTAAAATTCTCTTTGTTGCCCATAGCAACCAATCAGAGCTCCCCTCACATTTTTCCAGAGCACTATATGAAATTAAAGGGGCGCTCTGATTGGTTGCTATGGGCAACAAAGGGAAATTTAGACCTAGGCAGTTTTCATACATGTGGTCCATAGAGTGCAGTGCGTGGAGTGGAGACACACCACCAATGCTGGTAAGAGTCAAGTGTGTACCAGCTACACTCCTCAACACCAACACCAACAATTGCAACACCAAGAAAGACAAACTGTAAGGTTATAGAAATTGAGGAAGAGGCAGGTGTCACTAAGATCTGCAAATGAAAATATTTTCAAGCACTTCCCTCCCATTTGTGGTATGTGGTGGGCATAGAAGCCAAATTGAAAGCAAATATTTTATATTGAAACCTCAAAATGTAGATAAAGTGCTACAAGATGATTGTGTGCTGCCTCCTGTTCATCAAGGTGCCAGTTACCATCACTTGTCACAAACTGAGAGGGACCCTTAAAATGAGAGACCATTGTTTATTACTCGGGCAGATCGCTGTGTGCTTTGGTCTGGATGTCAGCACTATTCAATGTTGTGTCTCCTGGTTGTTGGGAAACTAATTACAAACTGGAATAACAGAAAGAGGTTCTTGGAGGCTCGTTTCAGCATGAATGGAACATCTGATTGGAAGAATGGTTTATAGTGATCCATTCTGTACTGCAACTAAAATTAGACATCACATCCCAAGCCTAGGGAGGCCAACAGTGTCAACACAAAGCATTGCATGAGGCATAAATCCAGTTATAGGTATCTCATTGACCTCACATCATCGCGCTCTCAAAGGCTATCATGGAAATGAAGAGTGGAATGGAGGTTTATCCTCTTCAGTGATGAGGCTCACTTTTGTCTTGGACACAATGATAACAAAGATTGGTCTAGAGACAACTTGGGTGGCATCAAGAAGAGATCTTCATAAGGGAGCATCACACTGGTCCTACATCTGGGATTATGTTGGGAGGTGGTATAATGTACAGTAGATGACACCTCTAGTCTTCATTCTAGGTAAACTAACTCAGCTTTACATTGATTTAGTCATGGAATGAGTGGTACATGCATTTCTCCACAGTTTCCCAGGAGCTGTTTTTTACAGTACAACGCAAGGCCACAGCTCGCTTGTGCTACTGTGAGCAGCCTGTGTGAACTAAACGTGATACCATTGGCTGCGGGATCTCCTGATCTGTGTCCTATAAAGCACATCTGGGAGCTCATTGATTGTCAATTGCAGAGGGAGCTGTCAGCACCAATCTTGATAATTTGCCCAACTGCATTCAGCATGGCGTAACCTTTTTCGGTTTAAAATTTGTTGCCAAATTGGGTTTTTTTTTAAATGAATCTGTAAAAAAAAAAGTTTGGGAATTTTTTTCCTTTTACAAAAATCTCATTTTTAAATGTTATATTCCCTATATTCCAGTTCCATACTTTTTCTTTCTTGGTTTTTAAATTTGAAGGATATCCTTTGAAAAGACGTGGGGGCAGGACCTTGAATTTAATGCCTATGGGGGGAAAGGGGGAATTGGGGGGTTCCCAAAACTGCAAACCTTCCCCCAAAAAAGAATGTGAGCGGGGCCCCGGGGAACCAAACAAGAAGCTAAAAAGGGGGTGCCCACAAAAAGGAATGGGGCTTGAAACCTTATTTCGATGTGTGAGTATATAGCCTTTGTTCTGATGTGAGTTATTAGGGCACAAGTATGAAAACTGCTTGGGCTAAGACTTTCTTTGTTGCCAAAAGAACCAATCAGGCTCCCTTTTATTTTTTTTTTTTGGGGACTATAGGAAATGAAAGGGGAACTCTGATTGGTTGCTATTGGCAACAAAGAAAGTCTTAGACCAAGACAGTTTTCATGAATGTGACCCTATGTGTACTAATTGTGGTCACAATAGAGAGACTACTATTCCATCATCATTGGCTGCCACTGGGAGAGAGACTCCTGGGAAGTTATTGTAGTTGTGGAGCAGATGCTTCAAAGCTCATCACTGTGACCATTTATCCAAGTAAGTTTGCTCTGGTGTTGCTAGCGACAACCATCAAGTTGCTTTTGAGGGATGCTCTGTCCCTTCCTTAAAGGCATTGTCTGGTCAAATAATATTAAATAGTAAACCGCCCATTCCAAACAAAATAAAGAGCCTTTTAAAACCCTTCCCCCTCTTCCCTTAGTGCTGGGTTCCCTTCAGTTTCCTTTAATTTTCCTTTGTTTTTGAAACGCACTCCAAACTTTGGCGCGATAACTGCCTGTGTAATGCACCAAAGACATTTTTTTATCCATCAATTGTCTCAATTAGACGCAGACAGTTGGAACAGCCGACCGGGTTAAAAGGTGACCTTTACAGAAAAGGGGAAACTTAAGTCGTTTTTAATCATGTCATTTTTTCATAATGGATATAAAGTTTTAGAGTCATCAGGGGCAGGGCTAAAAGTTGAAGCTTTAGGCTGCTAATGTTTTATTCAATAATGTTTTATTTGTATGTGTGTTTTATTTATTTATTTAATTTTACCCATTGTGCCGCCAAAAGGTCAGACAAAAAGACATTTTTACATGAGGCTTTTTTTTTGCTTATTTCCTATACTTTGCACCAACAAAATGTGCCAAAAAGTGCAAGTTGGAACATTTTAAGTTATGCCCCTTTCTATAAGTATAAGGAGCACAGTTACTTTGACAAAAAAACAAATTGAGATGGCTAAAGGACTGGGTCAGAGCATCTCCAAAACAGAGATCTTGTGGAGTCTTCCTTTTATGCAGGGCCTAATGCCTACCAAAAGGTCATGGGCGCCTAAAGCTCACTGATGTAGATGGAGAACAATAGGTAGACAGTTTGGTCAATGTTGGACCAAGGTGCCTTGGGCTGAACAAAGGCATTCTAGGGGCCCACCTTCAATCTATGCAAAAACAATGTATGTTGAGAATTAGTCTGGAGTTTTCATTGAACTAAGCAATTCAGTTCTTCCTGGCACACAACTTTTCTCTATGTTGTTTAGATATCTAAGTCAGTAAATCCCATGAAAATGCTAAATAAGTACAGAATTTACACACCAGTCACAGCTCTTTTATAGGAACTATCTTGTGACCTGTTTAGGGAAAATGAGCAGCATTGCAAGCAGGAAGAAACTTCCAGAGATAATACTTCCCTACCCTGCAGTAAACACAATATCCATACTATACACTGTGTGTGTTAAAGTGTCGTGTGGTGTTCACATAATAATATCAAACTATATGTAACTAACAGTACAAAACATGAAGTGCCAAATATAAAGTACAAAAAAAAAATGCATCTAATACAGTACTTTAAAACAATACTTACATTAACAACCCCATTACAACTGTAATATAAAAATGCAGCACATAAGAAATAATTATTCCACCCTTCTTTTGTGTACGTTTGTCCATCACAAAGACATAACTCATAATTTTAAGGGTATTTAATTTTAAAAAGAGAGAGAGAATTCCAAAAAAAAATCCAGAAAACACATTGTTTAAAATATGTTAAAATTTTTTTGCATTTTGCTGAGAAAATAATTTTTGTTCCCCTCCCCAACCTTTAAAGAGTTCTGGTCCTACAGACCGTTAACACTGAAATAAACTCATTCCCTGCTTTAAAGACAGCTGTTTAAATGACACCTTTAGAAAACCCTGGGGGGAAACATTTTTTTTGGGGGTTTTTTTTCTGCAAAGGGCAAGGCACTTCACCACATCAATGGGGGGTGGAGGGGCCATGTCCCCATAAAATCCTGAGTGAAAACCCTCCTTCCCTCACCATCATTAAAAACGGGTTGTGGCTGGGTCTTCCAGCAAGACAATGACCGAAAATATACAGCCACGGCAGCAACGGAGTGGCTCAAAAAGAAGCACATTAAGGTCATGGAGTGGCCTAGCCAGGTTCCAGACCCTAATCCCATAGAAAACTTATGTAGGGAGTTGAAGCTCCAAGTTGCCAAGCGACAGCCTCAAAATCTTAATGATTTAGAAATGATCTGCAAAGAGGAGTGGACCAAAATTCCTCTTGACATGTGCACAAACCTCATCATCAACTACAAAAAACGTTTGACTGCTGTGCTTGCCAACAAGGGCTTTGCCACCAAGAACTAAGGATGACACGTCAGAAAAGAGGTGTTTCCACTCCTGTTTTAAGGCGCATTAAGTGTATAATGCGCCTTAATAAATAAACCTGTCAAAAATCTGGCATGAGGTATTTCTTCTATAGCATATTTAATGTGCCTAACTTAGGTGTATATAAAAAAAAGGCGTATAGCATATCATTGCTAGCATATTTGATGCGCCTACTTTAGGCGCATTCAAAAGTGTCAAATGCAACTAGTTTTGGTGTACAATAGTTTGTTTATATATGAATACAGCGTCAACTGTTTTTTGGTGCAAAATACACCCCAAAAAAATGGTGCAGCCCTAATGGGACATGTCACCCTAAGTCATGTTTGCCAGAGGGATCAAATACTTATTTCTCACTGCAAAATGCAAATACATTTATATACTTTATACAATGTGATCATCTGGATTTTATTTTGGATATTCTGTCTCTCAATAGACTGTTCAGGTCTTTGCCAGTGGGCAAACTTACACAATCAGCAAAGGATCAAATAATTATTTCCTTCACTGTATATACAGTACAATAATATATACTGTACATTTGACTAATCCATCTACATGCTATAGATATAAATGATGAAGCTATATACTATATTTATAACTAATCCTTCTACACACTGTAAATATAAATAATCCAGCTATATACTGAACATATAACTAATCTATGCAAGACAGATATAAATAATGCAGCTAAATACTGTATATAAAACTAATCCATTTACAAGCTGTAGGTATAAATAATGCAGCTATATACTGTACATATAAATCTATACTGTTCATATACATGCTGTAGATATAATACTGGTTTATGCAGACAATTTTGTTAACAAAGGTGTTTAATGTCATAATAATAATAATAATAATGATAATAATAATAATAATAATAATATTAAAGCACAGTATGTTGCCATATTATATACTTGATGATGCTATATTATACACATAGTGGAACTGTTAATGTAAATAGTGGTGCTCGCCAACACATTAATAGCACTGTTTATTTTACACAAAAATATAGCTATATTTATGATAGAAAGCAGAAAATATGAGCAATTGTGAAGACACGAGTGACTATAACAAGGATCAAATTGGAAAGGCTAGATGACTGGTTCAGAGCATCTCCAAAATAGTAGGTGTTGTGGATTGCACCTGGCATGCAGTGGTTCATATTTACCAAAAAGGGGTCAAAGAAGGAGAAGTGGTGACTGGGTCATAGACAGAGTGAGGACTTGACCATCTAGGCTGATCTCACAGTAAATCTATTGTAGCATAAATTATTGAAAAAGTTACTGCTGCCTATGATAGAAAGGGTCTGCATAGCTGCTAAGGTTTTAATGTTATGGTTGATCAGTGTACAAACATGCAAATTACAGACATTACACCTAATTGCTCTGGAAATTACATTTTGGACAGTATGTAGGTTGCATAGGACAGCAGTGGCAGGACCTTAACTTTTTGAGGCATCTTAACTGGTAAGAGCCATGAGAGCAGGACAGGACTGAGCCTCTTTTATTTTCCTGTCCTTTTCTCGGTACTGCCTAAATCCTCCATCCTCTTCCACCTGGCTCCAATGCTAAGCTTGCAGGTATCAATTTACAACAGCCTACAAGCCACACACTGATTACAAGCAAACAGGTCACAGGTGAGGATGTTATCTTTAGTAGCCATTCAAACCCATTTGTGTGAACTTCTGTGCATGTTATCAGGCCAAAATCACCAGGATAAATTTTTTTTGGTGAACTTTTTGATTCAGGGTACCATTTTTGGTTGTTTTCGGTTGTCCATTATGATTTTTAAAAGAGAAAACACAGTAGTTATGACAATAAAAGGCTTCGCCCAAACCACTTAACCATGATATGGAAAAAGTTTTGTGTGTTACATTTCATATTCTCTTGAAAAAAGCAAGAAAATCAAAAAATTCTGCTGGGTATGTAAACTTTTGAGCACAACGGTATAGCGTTCCAGGAAAGACCATTGTATGGTGAAAATATTGTTCCCTGAGGTCATTGTAACTTGAGGTATCATTGTACAGTGGATCCTTAAGCGTCAAAATTGGACCACCAAGCAATGAACAGAAATAGCCTGGTCTAAAGAATCATGTTTTCTATGACAGCATGTGCATGGCTGGCTGTGTGTTGATTACCTAGAGAAGTAATAGTGCCATGATGCAGACTGTCAGCAAAATAACCTGGCAGAAGCAATGTGATCCCCTGAGCAATATTTGCTGGTAAACTCTGAGTCCTAGCAGTCATGTAGCTGTTACTTTAACACATATTACCTGCCTGAATACTGTGTACATATTTTATGGTAACAACATTCTCTATGACAGTGGCCTCTTTCAGCAGGATGTTGCACCTTGCAACACTGCAAAAGCTGTTCAGGAATGGTTTGAGGAACATGACTTGACCTCCATATTTCCCAGATCTTAAGCCAGTCAAGTATCTGTTGGATGTGCAGGAAAAGCCAAATCTGATCCATCGAGGTCCCACCTCACAATTTACAAGAGTTTAAGTTTCCACTGCCAATGTCTTTGACCCCAGACACCTTCAGGACCCAGGATTTGGCAGATGGTTTTGGTGTCATGGCTGATTGGTGTACATCATATTAACATTACCTCTTCTATATTCCACAATCCTTTGAAAATATCTATCTATCCTATCTATCTATCTATCTATCTATCTATCTAACTATCTATCTATCTATCTATCTATAAATGTATCTATCTACCTCAGTCCAGGGCCGGGACAAGGCATTTTGGTGCCCTAGGCAAGTACATACAATGGCGCCCCTCTCTCCCCCACCCCCCCACGCCCCCCACTCCTCCAAAAAATTGCATCCCCCCACACTAATTCCTCTCACCCCTGCGCCAGGTCCCTGTCCACTAAATTACTGCATATTCCACTTAGCTGTCCCCGGTCCATCTCTCACAGCATCACTGCACAATGACAAATTTAGCTTTATCAAAATCGTATATAACATCACCAAATAATACACCTGTACATGGAGCAAATCTACCAGACAAATGATTTTACTAAATAACCCTCCTAACAAAACCAAAGACCCTAAAGCTATACGACTTAAGGATCAAAATAAAACCTGCCAGACCCTGAACCAAACACAACCCCCACATGTGAATTATCCAGCTGTACACAGGCTCTGAAGATGTAATATACCCCATACACCCAGGAACCAGATAGTGGAGATACTAGTTGTTATGTAGATGCTCTCAGACATAAAGTGATTAAACTGTAAAAGTTTACATTTAGTGACTCAACAGGAAACGTCTTTTTCTGATCAGCGTCGTTCAATTTTCCCTTTTTCTTCTCGCATCCGGCTCACACCTTCATAGCGTGATGTTATCCCGTCCAATACTCGAGCCCTCGGCAGATTTTGGACAACAAATATCTTAAGAAATCCCACATTTACAGCTACTCCTTACTTATAGGTTATATACGTCCCCCTCAGTCAGACATGTATTATATGTCCTCTCAAGATAGGAAGCTATTATAGGTTCCCTGGTAGTTTTAGACAGGTATATATGTCCCCTCGCAATTAGGCAAGGATATACAGGGTCCCCCATCATTGTTGGCAGGTATCTAGAATATGCCCACTCAGTCAGGCAGGTGTAAAATATATATAGTAATATAATATATATATATTACCTTATATAAATATACCTACAGGGCTGGGACGACGGTAGGCATAGGAATGCCGATCGTCCTAGGCGCCTACCTCTGCCTGTCCCTAATGTGGAGCAAGTCAGGGGCCCCGACCCTCATCGCATTGTGCGTAACTAGAAAGCCCAGGGCCCCCAAAGCAAACTTTTTGGATGGGGCCCCCTATCAGTCCCCCTCCCTCCCCGCCTCCCTTACCACACCAAAGGTAACATGACATGTTGTTAGGTAAAGTAGAAAATTACAAGGGGCAAATACCCACTCTACATAATCACCACATACTGCTACAATCAAATCCTACTATTAACCCAAACCAAAGTATTACCAATAAACCCTACTACATAATGGACCTTGATTATACCCCAAACATGACCAAAATATTACCACCACCATATTAGACTGAATAAATTAACCCTACACTTATTACTGAACAGATACACAAATAACCAATAGTACCGCCATATAGTGACCATATAGTGGTATATACTAGTTACACAGCCTCTGCATACTGTATATTACCTCCATACATGACCATATAGTGGTAGACATGCCTAGTGTACACAGGCTCCTTGCAGACTGTATATTTTACCTCCATACAGTGACCATATAGTGGTAGACACCAGTGTACAACGGCTCTTGTAGACAATAAGATGATTACAGTGTAGTTACATCCTTTTGACTAACAGGTGACGTATCTCTGACACCGTTTGACTTTCACCTTTGTTCCTGCACACCGGATCCATCCCCCCGCCATCATGACATCTCCCGACCACTAGACCCTCGGAGATTTAGACAACAAATATCCTTAGAATCCCTGACTTTTTTCCAAGCACCTGCCCCCCTGCTATATGGGGTCCATTAGAGGCAGGGGTTTTACGGTAGTAGAAGGGACCATACAGTAGACAAGGTTAGGTTGGGCTATAGGGGCCATAAAGGGTAGGGTTTAGGGTGGTTAAAGGTGCCCATATATAAGTAAGAACTGCAGGCTTTGGGGCTAATATAGGTAGGCAAGCTTTAGGGGGCTACAGGGGGCTTGAAAAAGATTTAAATATGGGACAACAATGGCTTCACGGTAGCTAAGGGCTATTCAGGCAGCAGCCTTTAGGGGGCTATCCTAGGCAGGCTGGGGGGCAATCCTAGGGCGAATTGGGGGGTCCTAAAAGGCAAAGCAGGGGGTCTCAAGAGGCAGCTGGTAGGACTAAAATGCATGCCTTAGGGTAAACAGCAGGCTTAGGGGGTATACAACAGGCTTAGGGGGTATACAGCAGGCTTAGGGGGGCGTATAAGGCAAGGCTAAGGGGAGGTATACATGCAAGGTTTTAGGTGGTGTTATACAGGCAGGTCAGGTGTGTATCACAGGCAGGCATAGCGGGGTAATACACGGCATGCTTATGGGGGTATACAGGCAGGCCTTAGGGGGTAATACAGGCAGGCTTAGTGTGTGTAAAGGCCAGGCTTAGGGGGTGTGATAGGCAGGGCCTTTAGGGGGTGTAATGCAGCTTAGGGGGTGTATAGGGCAGGATAGGGGGTTTAATAGGCAGGCTAGGGGGCTGTATAGCAGGCTAGTGGCCAGTATAGGCGCTAGGAGGTGAAAAAGGAAGGCTAGGGGCGGTTATGGGCAGGCCTAGGGGGCTGTATAGGCAGGCTTAGGGAGTGCATAGGCAGGCTTGGGGATGTATACGGCAGGCTAGGGTGTAATACGGCAGGCTAGGGGGTGGGATACGTCAGGCTTAGGGGATTATAGCTAGGCTATGGGGTGTATAGGCAGGCTTAGGGGGTTTATAGGAAGCTTCAGGGGGTTATACGGCAGGCTTAGTTGGGTATACTGCAGGCCTTAGGGGTATAAATTCGGCAGCTTTAGGGGGTGTATATGGAAGGCTTTAGGTGGGTGGTACAGGCAGGCTTTTAGGGGGTGTACAGTGCAGGCCTTAGGGGTGTATAGGCCATGCTGTAGGGGTTTAATAAGCACGCTTAGGGGTTCTAAGGCAGGCTTTAGGGGGTGTATATGCTTGACTTAGGGCAGGTGTAAAATAATAAATAGTTTACTCACTCTCGGTCCAACGCTCCCCCATGCGCTGCTCTGCACTCGGTTCTGCTACTTTTCACTGCAGCCCTGCTGCTCATTGCGGCTGCGTGGGGTGATTGACGTCACCGCGAGCGCCCGCGTGATCAACAGACCACCGGCAGGAAGTAGCAGAGCGCATTGTCGCTTCCGCTTCTGCTACCTCCAGGCCAGCGCTGCTCTGTAACGGCTTCGGCCCGAAGGGCCGGGCGTTCAGAGGCAGCAGTGCGCTCGGCCCCCCTCAGCTCCCTGCCTGCCACAGTGAACTTTTTTTAAGTTACACTGCGGCGGGCACATGAGGCCACAATCAAAGTCATTTACCGGGTAGCGGACTCTGTAGTAGCTGCCCCGGGCAAACGGGCCTCCCCTAATTGCACGGGCCCCGGAGGCAACTGCACCCTAGCTACCCCGGTAAGTTACTCCCCTGCTCATCGGGCCTCCAGGCCGGCTGGAACCACCGTCTGCATTCTATCTATCGACTTAGAGCTCCGGCTTCTGTGGGCAAGAGCGAACGCACCCTGCCCCGCAGACAGTGTTGGACCCGCCTCACCGTAGGATCGCTGGATCCCCTCCGGTAAGCTGGCAGGGCAGACACACGGGGCCTCACGGTCCTCACACGCTTAGGACCCGCCGCGGCCCGTGCGCTTCAGCCGGCAGCGTCGCGATGAAGTGATGTCTCCGCGAACGCTGCCTCTCCCGGGGCGCACACGCTCATTAGGCCGTCCGTGAGCGCCCGAGGAAGCGCCGGAGGACGCCGTCGCTGGAGCTGGAGTCGTGATGACAGCATCACAATCTCCAGTGTCGGACCTGAAAGAGGAGCGCGGCGGCCGGACAGAAGAGTATGCGCGCGGCCGTGACATAGTAAGGAGAAGTATTAATTGTTGTTTATTTTATTTACCTGCCTGAGAGTGCCCCTATACGCCTGCCTGTAGCCCCTTCTATACTTGCCTGTGGCCCCAATAGAGCATACCGCCTGCCGTATCCCCTATAACTTTCCTGAGCCCCCATACGCCTCAACGGTCGAACCCCGCCTGCCTGTTGGCCCCCTACGCCTGCCTGATGCCCCATACGCCTGCCTGTGGCCCCCATACGCCTGCCGTGGCCCCTATAAAACCGCCTTGGCCTTGGCCCGAATGCCCTGCCTGTGGCCCCCATAACGCCTGCCTGAGCCCCCTACGCCTGCCTGTGGCCCCTATACACCTGCCCGTGTGGCCCCCATATGCCTGCCTGTTGGGCCCCCCATAAACGCCTGCCTGTGGCCACCTATACGCCTGCCTGTGGCCCCCTTACGCCTGCCTAGAGCCCCCATACGCCTGCCGTTTGGCCCCATAACCCTGGCCTGGTTGGCCCCATACGCCAGCCTGTGGCCCCTCAACACGCCTGCCCTTATTGGCCCCCATAAACACCTCCCTGTTGCCCCATACGGCCTGCCTGTGGCCCCCATATGCCTGCCTGAGCCCCCATGACGCCTGCCTGGGGCCACCCATCGACGCCTGCCTGTGGGGCCCCATACGCCTGCCTGTGGCCCCCTTCAACGCCTGCCTGAGCCCCAAACATCCTGCCTGTGGCCCCTATACAAACACCTGCCTTGGCCCCCATATCCTGCCTGGTGGCCCCCATACGTCTGCCTGTGGGGCCGCCTATAACGCCCTGCCTGTGGGCCCCCTTTCAACGCCTGCCTGGAAGCCCCCATACGCCTGCCTTTGGCTTTTGGCCCCTATAACCCTGGCCTGTGGCCCCATACGCCTGCCTGTGGCCCCATACGCTGCCTTTGTCCCCCATCACACCTGCCTGTTTCCCCCATACCCGCCTGCCTGTGGCCCCCCATACGCCTGCCTGAATGCCCCACTCACGCCTGCCCTGTGGCCCCCATAACGCCTGCCTGTGGGCCCCCATAAGCGCCTGCCTAGTAGCCCCTATATACTGTGCCTGGCCCTAGTATGCCCTGCCTGTTTGCCCCCTATACGCCAGCCGTTGCCCCCAAACTACGCCTGCCTGAGAACCCCATAACGCCTGCCTGTGGCCCCCATACACCTGCCTGAAGCCCCCCCATATCGCCTGCCTGTGGCCCCAATAACGCCTGCCTGTTGGCCCACTTCCGCCTTGCCTGAGCCCCACCATACGCCTTGCCTTTGAGTTCCTATAATGCGTGCCTGTTTGCCCCATACGCCTGCCGTGGGACCCGGTACACCTGCCAAGAGGCCCCCCATACGCCCCTGAGCCCCCATCCGCGTGCCTGGCCCCATACGCCTGCCTGTGGCCCCCATTAATGTTATTTGTGCTCTATATTAAGCTACGCCTGCCTAAGCCCCCCATACGCCTGCCTGTGGCCCCAATAATTATAGTGACGCCTGCCTGTGGCCCCTATACGCTTCCTGTGGCCCCATACGCCTGCCCTGTGGCCTCCATATAGTAAAATACTCCCTGCCTGTGGCCCCATATTTATTAGACCCAGCCTTTGGCCCCCATAACCCTTCCTGTCCCCATCATACGCCTGCCTTGGCCCCGATACGCTTTTGGCCTGTGCCCCGCATAACGCCTGCCTGGTGGCCCCCATACTGGAGCTAACCTGGTACGCCTGCCTGAGCCCCCAATGAATAGCCTGCCTGAAGCCCCTAGCTATATAACCCTGCCTGAGCCCCTAGCCAATAATACCTCCTAAGCCCCCTATAGCTATAAACCTGGCCTGAGTGCACTCTATATTAATATACCTAACCTTCTATAAGGTACAATATCTATATATCCCTGCCTGAACTGGAGGACACATATATACCATATACCTGCCTGACTGAAGGGCATATCTATATACCTGTCTAACATGGAGGGACTATAAATAAGGAATTACTGGAAATGTGAGTGATTCCTAAATATGAATTTGTGTCCAATCTGCAGGTACAGTATTGGCCTGGAGCAAATCAGCATGAAGGTGCGAACCGGGAATGGAGAAGAGAAAGGAGAGTGAACATGCTGATCAGAAAAGGACGTCTCCTGTGAGTCCACTAAATGTAACACAAGGGTATTCACTTATATTTTCTGCTGAGACTACATACAACTAGTATCTACCCACTGCCCCTGGTCACTGTATGGCGGTGGTAAATGTAATCAGAGCCTGTGTAAGAGCTTATAGTTCCCACATGTGTGGGGTCGCGTTTGGTCAGGTCCTGGCAGGATTATTTGATCCTTAGGTTTTTTTTTTTTAAAACTAGTTTTTTAGGGTCCCTTGGTTTTGTAGAAGTGTTTTTTTAGTAACAATGATGCTTTCATGGTCCATTTTCTCCATGTATCGTGGAAGTTAATTTAGTGACTGTTATTTAGGATAATTACACTGTCCATACGAGTTGAGAGATTTTTGAAAACGCAAGTTTAGTCAGGGCTCTGATTTTCAATTGCAACGACCCTGCTAGGAGAAGGAATGGGAGCTATGTGAATATATACGCCAGAAAATAGTTGACAGTGACAGGAACAGATGGCGCATGGGTGAGAGAATTAGGTGTGGGGGGGCGCGCTAATTGGCTGCACTTCGCCCTAGGGCACCAAAATGGCCCTTGTCCCGGTCCCTTTATATCAAATAATTATTATATAAGAAATAAAATATATATATCTATACATATATTAAATAATACTATTACTAATCTAGCTTATATATATATATAGATAGCTGTAAGCAGATTTGGCTAATAGAAGTTGCCTGGTTCTGCCCCTAGGGGAAGTCTCCTAAGTAGAGAACGAGCCACCAAGAGCCCCTGGGCTTGTGGGGGGAGCCAATTGCTAATCTGTCAGCAACACCTAGGTTTGCTGGACAGCTGTAATGTAAGCATTGCTGGTTATCCCAGCCATTATGGGTTGGCCTCCCCGGGTAAAACAGCTGCAGATGGGTGGGTGGCTGTTTCCTAGCGTCCCATGTCTTCAGGGTCAGGTCGAGTTTTGTGGTCCCCAGACCCCGGGATGGCTTAATAAAAAATCGCTGTCTCCTGCAGTTGATCATGGGGATGGTTCCTGCTACCTGGAAGTTTGTGTGCACAGAGCTGAGGAGAGGCTCTGCCCCCCCCCCCCCCCCCCCCCCCCCCAAGAGGCTTGAGGGAAGCCTAGAACGATACAGTGAGGATAACTGTGTTTTGTGGGTCTGGATGGTAAGATCCAGACCACTGATAGCTAGGGTCTATACCTGAATGTGTATAGTCAGTGGCCAGACGGCTTGAGGGTTTTGTTTATGTGTTTGTTTTGTGTACTGCCGTAAGTTTAACACTGTGCCTGGAAGAATAAAACTGGCTGAAGCCAGATTGAAACAGAAGCCTGTGTCGGAGTGCCATCCGTTATATCAAAGCGGTGACCCGTGAGCTGAAGGAAGTACCCCCAGGACGGCCCGGGAGGGCGTCTAGACGCAAGCGAGGCGTCACATAATATATATATATATATATATATATATATATATATATATATATATGTCTCCTTAGTCAGGCAGGTATATGAATAATGTCCCCTTAGACAGGCAGTTATATAAATATAGGGTCACTCAGGCAGGTATATTGATATAAGGTCACTCTCAGGCAGGTATATAGGGGCACTCACGCAGGTATATAGGGGCACTCTCAGGCAGGTATATAGCTAGGGGCATTCTCAGCAGGTATATAGCTAGGGGCACTCAGGCAGGTATATAGGGGCACTCAGCAGGTATATAGGGGCACTCCACAGGTATATAGCGGCACTCAGCAGGTATATAGGGGTAACCAGCAGGCATATAGAGGCTCAGGCAGGTATATAGGGGCACTCAGCAGGCATATAGAGGCTCAGGCAGGTATATAGGGGTACTCAGCAGGTATATAGGGGCACTCAGCAGGTATATAGGGGCTCAGGCAGGTATATAGGGGCACTCAGCAGGCATATAGAGGCTCGGGCAGGTATATAGGGGCACTCAGCAGGAATATAGAGGCTCAGGCAGGTATATAGGGGCACTCAGCAGGTATATAGGGGCTCAGGCAGGTATATAGTGGCACTCAACAGGCATATAGAGGCTCAGGCAGGTATATAGGGGCACTCAGCAGGTATATAGGGGCTCAGGCAGGTATATAGGGGCACTCAGCAGGCATATAGAGGCTCAGGCAGGTATATAGGGGCACTCAGCAGGTATATAGGGGCACTCAGCAGGCATATAGAGGCTCAGGCAGGTATATAGGGGCACTCAGCAGGTATAGGGGCACTCAGCAGACATATAGGGGCTTAGGCAGGTATATAGGGGCACTCAACAGGTATATAGGGGCACTCAGCAGGTATATAGGGGCTCAGGCAGGTATACAGGGGCACTCAGCAGGTATATAGGGGCACTCAGCAGGCATATAAAGGCTCAGGCAGGTATATAGGGGCACTCAGCAGGCATATAGAGGCTCAGGCAGATATATAGGGGCACTCAATAGGCATATAGAGGCTCAGGCAGGTATATAGGGGCACTCAGCAGGTAAAAATAACAACATTCATACTTACCTGCTTCCCGGGCGCGCGCTCCTCTTCAGGCCACGCCTCCAGCGCCGGGACGCTCCTCCAGCCGCTCCTCGGGAGCACAGCCTATGACGGGCTGTGCGTCTGAGGAGAGGCAGCGTCGCGATGACATCACTTCATCGCGACGCTGCCCAGCTGAGCCGCACGGGGCCGCGGCGGGTCCTCAGCGCTATGAGGACCCGGCGGCCCCGCTGTGTCGGACCGTGACTTACCGGAGGATCCAGCGATATTTATAAATTCATCTATCTCTATCTATCTATCTATCTATCTATCTATCTATCTATCTATCTATCTATCAATTTTTCTATTTATCTATTCCTCTATTTACTGTCTATTCTTCATATATTTGTATATCTATCTCTCTATGTATCTCTTTCTATCTATCTATCTATCTATCTATCTATCTATCTATCTGTCTGTCTGTCTGTCGGTCTCTTTAATCATCTCTATTTATGGTATCTCACAAAAGTTAGTACACACCTCACATTTCTGTATATATTGTATTATATCTTTTCATGGGACAACACCTAATATATGACACTTTGATACAATGTAAAGTGTATAGTTTGTATAACAGTGTAAAAATTGTGTGCCCTCAAAATAACTCAACACATATCCATCAATGTCTAAACCGCTGGCAACAAAAGTGAGTGCACCCTTAAGTGAAATTGGACAAATTGAGCCCAAAGTGTCAATATTTTGTGTGGCCACCATTATTTTCCAGCACTGCCTTAACTCCCTTGGGCATGGAGTTCACTAGAGCTTCACAGGTTGTGGCCACTGAAATCCTCTTCCACTCCTCCATAACAAACCAGACTGGTGGAGTTAGGGGCCCTTCGTTCCTCCATTTCCCTTTTGAGGATCCCACGATAAATCAATAGGGTTTAGGTCTGGAGACATGCTTGGCCAGTGCAGCATCTGCAAGGAAGTGGTCATCTTGGAGGTGTGGTTGGGGTCGATATCATGTTGGGATACTTACTTTTTAATGTGTAATGTCTGTACGTATACCCTCTAATTTGTAAAGTGCTGCGGAATATGTTGGCGCTACATAAATAAAGATTATTATTATTACTGCCTACCGCCGAGGGGGATCAAGCTCTGCTTCATTTTAATCACAAACAGTTGGCATTCAGGTTCCCTCAGTATCTGTAGCTCCCGACACCAGCGCACCTCAAACCTGACACTCCGACCACCTACTTGACGTGGCAAAAACCTTGTCTTTGTTTCTCCTCACCTATTGCCACAGCACACATTGAACCCTCTGAAAAAAAATAATTGATTTTCGGTCTCATCAGATCACAGGACATGGTTCCAAAAATCTGTGTCTTTAGTCTGCTTGTCTTCAGTAAACTGTCTGAGGTCTTTCTTGTTATCTTCCTTCTGGGATGACAGCAGGCTCGGACTGGGCCGCCGGGGGATTAGTGAATCCCCCGGCGGGCCCCGAGCTGCTGTCCCCGGGGCGTACCGCCGTCCCCCGGGCCCGTCGTGCATCCGTTCACTAATCCCGGGCCCCCCGTCCCCATGTCAGAGACCGGGCCGGGCGGGGCTAAGCCCCGACTCCGGGGTGTGCGGGTCAGCAGAGCACAGGCCCTAGGCTGCACTCCCTGATCCCTGGGAGGCCCCTATGGGGTTTCAGGCCCCGGGTGGTACATCCCCGCCCCCTATGCAGGCGGGGGGGAAAGGGGAGTGGCGGTGTTTTTTTTTGTTTTTGTTTTTTTTATCTCCCTAATGGGGGGCCCCGGCGCCTAAAGGGGGGGGCCTGGCTACCTAAAGAGGGGCCCTGGCGACCTAAAGGGGGGTCCTGGGTGCCTTTTAAAGGGGGGGGAGGCCCTGGCTGCCTAAAGGGGGGCCCTAAAGGGGGAGCCCCGACTGCCTAACGGGGGGCGCCCTGGCTGCCTAAAGAGGGGCCCTGGCTACCTAAAGGGGGTGCCCTGGCTACCTAATGGGGGGCCCTGGCTACCTAAAGGGGGGGCCCTGGCTACCTAAGGGGGGGCCCTGACTGTCTAAGGGGGGCCCTGATTGTCTACAGGGGGCCCTGACTGACTACCTAAGGGGGCCCTGACTACCTAAAGGGGGGCCCTGACTGTCTACAGGGGGCCCTGACTGCCTAAGGGGGCCCTGACTGCTTAAGTGGCCCCTGACTACCTAAAGGTGGGCCCTGACTACCTAATGGGGCCCTGATTACCTAAAGGAGGGCCCTGACTGTCTACAGGGGGCTCTGACTACCAAAAGGGGGGGCCCTACTACCTAAACCCTTATCCTAAAGGGGGCCCTGACTCCTAAGGGGGGGCCCGGGGACTAAAAAAAGGGGGCCCTGATACCAAGGGGGCCCCTATACCAAAGGGGGGTTTTTTGGGGGCCCTGATGCCAAAGGGGCCCTGATTTCAAAAGGGGGCCCCTGACTCAAAGGGGCCCTGACTGTCAAAGGGGGGCCCCTGATTCCCAAAAGGGGGCGGACTGTCTACGGGGGCCCCTTACTACCTAATGGGGGGGGCCCTGACTACCTAAGGGGGGGGCCCCCGCTACCAAAGGTGCCCTGACTACCAAAAGGGGCCCTGACTCCAAAGGGGGGCCCCTGGTTACCTAAAGGGGGGGCCCTGAAAATAAAGGGGCCTGACTACCAAAAGGGGGGCCCCTGACTTTTAAAAGGGGGGCCTGATACCTACGGGGGTCTTGACTAACTAAAGGGGGCCCCTGATAACAAAGGGGGGCCCTGACTACCTAAAAACAAAAAGGGGGGCCCTAACCTTCCGCACACTAGCTAAAGGGGGCCCTAACTTCCTGCCCTGCTAAAAACCCCTTTTCTCCTTTTTTAACCCTAAAGGGGGCCCCCTAACTTCCTGTATATACCTAAAAGGGGGGTCCCTAACTGCCTGTATATACTTCGGGGAAGCCCTAACTCCCATATACTACCAACGGGGGGGCCCAAAAAGCTTCCGCCATAAAAGGGGGCCCTAATACTTAAGCTTACCTAGCTGGGGAAAACCCCTCCACAGCCAAACTAACTGGGACTCACCAACCCCCTACCCACCCTAACTGGGGTCCCCAACCAAAATGTAGCCTATCAATTGCCTAACGGGGCCCTGCTTATCTAACTGGGGGCTACTTACCTACCCACCGTGGTAGGTACCCGCCACCCTTGGGGCTGGTACCAATTTACCCGGGGGGTTTTCTACCTAAAAAGGGCCTTCTAGTTCCCGGGGGCCTTTCCCATTTGCCTACTACCTGGTAATATAATTGGAGGCAGCAGCCCATATTGTAGATTTTCCAAAGGGTTTAGCCCTCTCCCCCCCTCCAACCCCTTAGTATACTGGGCCCCTTAAGTAGGTTTTTACCGCTCCCCCAAACCCTGGGAAGTTTGTAAAAGGGGGTGGGAATAGAAAAAAGATGAGGAAAAAATTGGGATTCTAAAAATATTTTTGGTAATTTCCCGGGGATGAGTTGTGGCCGGGGCAAGTATCATGGAGGTGTGGAAGGTGAGAAGAAAAGGGTAAAAAAAGACTCATGGGAAAGAAGAACTCTCTGGTGAGTCCCTGATTTCAGGGGTTTTTTACTTCTATATTGGTCAGTCGTATTATGTAATTGGGTGTGACCTGAGTGGGGGTCAGTAATATGTGGTCTCTTAAGGCAGTTTGGGGTTTTGGGGGTTATTTTTTCCTTTTTTGGGGGTGGTTTTCCCTGGACCTCTATGTGTTTTGGGGGTTTTTTATATTGTGGTTTTTTTGGTTTAGGGGGTTTTTAACCCGAGCGGTGTCTGGGGTTTCTTTTTTTTTTTCCCCATGGGTTTTTTTTCTTAATGGGGGGTTGAGGTTAACCTGAGCGGTTCTGACCTCTTGGGTCTCTATATGCGGTGTTTAGGTTATACCCGAGTGGGGTCTGACCCCTATGTGGTCTCTATAGGGCGGTTGTAGGTTTAAACCCGAGTGGTGTCTGACCTCTATGTGGTTTTATATGGCGGTGTTGTAGGTTTTATTTTTCCCTTTTTGGAGCTTTGTGGTTTCCCGACCCCCCAGTGGTCTCTTTTTGGGGTTTGTAGGTTATACCTGGTGGTGTTCTGACCCTATGTGGTCTTTATATGGGGTGTTGTAGGTTATACCGAGCTGGGGTTGCCCTCTATGGGGCTCTATATGGCGGTTTTTGTAGGTATCCCTGAGCTGGTGTGGGGACCTCTTGGGGGGTAGGTTATACCCGCAGGTATATGCAGCGTACATGGTCCCTGATTGTAAGAGTGAGGCCAACACCTGACCCTGTGGTAGGAGTTAGACTTTCTTTCTTGCTGGTGTGTATTTTAGAAGGTGGTGAGGTGCGTGACCAAGGGAAACGTGGAGGGGGATCTTGTATGTGGGCTGGTGGGGGATATGGATGGAGCTAATTAGCCCTTTTTTCTATGATATTTTTAGACTAACAAATGTGTGACTCCCTAGGTTATGTTTATTACACAATACAGTTCTTTTTTTGAAACACTGTATTACGTGGTAAAAATGGGCGCATTTATGTCCGTGAGGCCTGTATTTTTTTCATGTACAGTTAGGTGGGCCCCAAAGATCAATTCCCCTGTGGGCCCCAGACCACCCAGTCCGATACTGGATGACAGTCATGCAGACCAATTTGATGCAGTGTGCGGCATATAGTCTGAGCACTGACAGGCTGTCCCCCACCACTTTAACCTCTGCAGCAATACTGGCAGCACTTATATGTCGATTTTCTAAAGACAATCTCTGGATATGACACTGAGCAGGTGCACGCAACTTCTATGGTCGATCACCTGTCTTGATAAATCACTGTTTGGTCTTGGCCACCGTGCTGAAGCTCAGTTTCAGGGTGTTGGCAATCTTCTTACAGCCAAGGTCATCTTTATGTAGAGTAACAATTCTTTTTTTCAGATCTTTAGACAGTTATTTGCCATAAGGTGCCATGATAAAGTTCCAGTGACCAGTATGAGAGAGTGTGAGAGCAGTAACACCAAATTTAACACACCTGCTCCCCATTCACACCTAAGATCTTGTAGCACCAATGAGACATGAAACCGTGGAGGGAAAAATCACACATTAGGCACAATTTGTCCATTTTCACTTATGGGTGTACTCACTTTAGTTGCCAGCAGTTTAGACATTGATGTCTGTGTGTTGAGTTATTTTGAGTCCACACCAAATTTATATCTTCAGCGTTGTCCCATGAAAAGATAAACTACAATATTTACAAAAATATGAGGGGTTTTAACTCACTTTTGGGGTAGTTTTAACTTTATCTATCTTCCTATCTTTTATTCTGTTTGTTTGCCTACGTATCTATATATCTATCTATCCATCTATGTATCTCTTTATCCATTCATCTATTTATTTATCTATCTAGTTATCTGTATGTCTGCTATTCATGTAGCTCTCTATGCATCTCTATATATCTATCTGTCTGTCAATCTATATGTCTGTCTCTATGTCTCTATCTTATTATTATAATTTTTATATATATATATATATGTCTCTATGTTTCTATCTATATATCTCTCTATATGTCTGTCTGTATATCTATCTATCTATTTATTTATCTATCTATCTGTCTCTCTGTCTCTTTGTCTGTCTATCTATCTATCTATCTATCTATCTATCTGTCTATGCATGTCTATTTGTCTGTCTGTCTATCTATCTCTCTGTCTCTTTGTCTGTCTATCTGTTCTTCTATCTGTCTATGCATGTCTATTTATCTGGCTGTCTGGCTAACTATCGATCTATCTATCTATCTATCTATCTATTATTCTCTCTCTATCTATCTCTCCATCTCAATATAAATCTATCTATTTATGTCTATCAATATGTCTCTCTACCTGAAGACCTCATTCTGAGATGAAAACATGTAGTGTATATTTAATATCGCATGCATTAAATCCTAGAATCCTGATATTTTTCTGGAGACTGGATGTTATACAGTTCAACACCAGAGGGAATACCATCTTTGGTATCTTGATTTGGTTATATCTATCTTTTTTCTATGTTCTATGTTTTCTATGTAAGACTAGTGCTTTATGCACAAGCTATTGCCAAGATATTTTTCCATTGAGAAATAATACTTTTTTACTACCTAGTGGAGTTCTGTTATTACACTGCTTTTTATTTCCGCCCCTCACAGCCTTATAATCTCCAGCACAAAACATAAAAAAGATTAATAATTAATGGGAAGAAGATTTCAGCATATTAGACTCTTTGGGGATCGTGGTGACGCAGATTCCTGGAAGGAAATAGGGGATAGCTTGCTTGGCTGCTTAAAATTCAGGCGACTAGCCCAGCCGCCCACGCCTGCACCTTCTCTTTAAATAGAGCCAAGCTCAGCAGCTGCTGTTATTGAGAGCGCTGGATCCAGCACTGTGCAGGGAGGGAAGCACTGACTCCAGTCTGACAGCTACCTATCTACAAGAAGTCATCTACAAGGAAGAAAGCATCTCTATCTGCAGCTGAAAGAGCCAGGGAAGGGGCGGGGGACTGTAGCAAGGAGATGCCGCCTGTCTTGGTCCTTCTGAGCCTACTAGTAGGCATCCTAGAAGGTAAGTGATGGTTGCTGGGGAGGAAGCATGATGCACAGGGTGCACACAAGGCAGATGCACTTTAGCACCTTGGACAGTAGCTGCAGTTCAGGACCATGGCCAGCAGCACCTAGCGAAGCAGCAGCACTTCAGCACCATGGACAGCGCACACTGTTGGGCTCAGCTTCAGTCAGCAGCATCTAAAGCAGTCATTTCTCACTGTACACATAGCATATAACAATGTATTGTACTGTATAAATAAAAGTTTCCATGGAAATGATACTAAATAATACAGTTTTTAAGGTGAGTTATAATGTATTACCTTCCTACACTGTTAATGATTTAACCCTAAAGAGGTTGAAAGAGCCCATAGGTCCTTCAGCCCCTTTAGCTTGATAACAGTGCTGTAAATAACGCTGCTGGTTCTTGATAAGTTACACTAGTGGTTTACGATGGTCTTACAGTACTTGGAGGTCATAAAAAATTCAAGAATATACCTTTTTCTGGAAACATATATGAGTTTTTTTGCTACATAGGGGAATTTTAGGAGATTTAAAGCTTGACTGTGATATGCCCCGTTTTTTTGTGCCCATTTGTTTTTATCTTAAAAACCTTTTGAAAAGCACTGAAAAAGTTGAGATAAAATTCTATGCTGTGATACCACAGAGAATATTATCTGCCCCCTCTTGGGCTTTGCTACCCTTTTTCCCCCAAAAAATTTGGGGAACACCCCCAAAATAAGACATATTTCTTTTTTTTTTATGAAACCCGGGTTTTTGGGTTTTGCTTAGGGCTAAATGTTTGTGTGAAATCACTACAGTCTTTTAAAAGGGCATTTTTGTTTTTTTTTTGGTTAAACAATAAATTTTGGAATTCTTGTTCTTGGAAAAAAAAGACATCCCCCAAAAAATAAGTTTAAAGGCTTGTTTTGGGAAAACCAAAAAATTAAAAAAGACCCTGTTTTTTTTTGGGGAAAAAATTGGGGGTATATCTGAAAATTAATTTTTTTATATAGGGGAAAATTTACTTTCCTTTTTAAAAATATAAAAGGAATAGAAAAGGGAAAAAAGTAAATATATGAAAATTCTACTATTTATATATACCATAGGTAGCTGGGGTATTTTGTATAATCAATACTTGAAATTAACAAGTTTTAACCCTTTCTCATATAAACCCTTTAAACCCTTTTCTTCACTCTTAAATTTTTAATTTAAAAAATTTCCAAGGGTAGCAATAAATTTAAAGGACTCACCCAACATTTAACAAACCCTTAAGCGGGGAAAAGGGCGATAAATGACATTTTGGGCTGATGGCAAACACTAAAACTTTTTCCCTTTTTTTGCTAAAAATTGTAAAAAATTTTCGCGGGTAGCTTAAAAAATTTTGGGAAAAAAAAAAAAGGACCAGCGCACAAATACTTTACAAAAAGATTTTAAACCCAAAAAAAGGGTTTTTTCTTATTTTTTTTCCCCCTTTTTAGGCTTTCCCCCCTTTTGTTTTTGCCAAAATTTTTGAAGGAACCCAACTTCATTAAAAAATTTTTGAATTTTTTATCCCCATCTTATATATAGGAAAAAAAAAGGATAAAAGCCAAATTTCAAATAAAACTAAAAAAAAATACCCAAAAAACCCATCAATTTGGCATTTTGTTTTTAAAAAATGTTAAAATGTGAAAATTTAGGGTAGGGGAGTTTTTTATTTGTATAATTTTAAACCTTTTTTAAAAAATTAAAAAAGTATGATCATAAATTTTCCCAAAAAAAATACAATAAAAATATGAAAAAAACAGTTTACAAAGATTTTTTTTATTTTATTTTATATATATTTTTAAATAATAAAATTATATATAAAAAATATTCTAAAAATTCTTAATAATATTCTAATAATATATATACAAAACATACCCCCATATTTATTTTTTCCCTTATATAGACATAAAAAAATATGTAAAATCAAACAAAATTTAAATTTTATTATTTTAACATTTTTAAATTACATATCATTTTTTTAAAGTAATTATATGTATAATTATATAAGTATGTTATGATATATATAAAAATTTTAAAATTAATAAATGAAAATTTTAAAAATATATATAAAATTTAAAAAATATAATTTTAAAATTTTTTAAAAAATTTTTTAAACGCCCAAATTCAAAAAACCTTTTAAAAAAACTTTTTTTGGGGGCACAAACATTGACCTTTTAAAATTTAATTTTTTTTTTGGTTTTTATACAATGTACATTTCCAGAGCAGCGCCAGGGGTTTAGTAATAAGAAGATATCAGCAGGGAGTTCCTATGTTCTCCCTGTATTTGCGTGGGTTTCCCCCAGGTGCTTCATTTTCCTCACATACTTCAAAAACTAGGTCTAAAGTAATTAGATTGTGGCCCCATAGAGAAAAAGTTTTTTTTTGGGAAAGGGAAAATTAAACGGGACCTTTACTGGAACAGCACTGCTAAATTTTATGGCATCATAATAAATGAGAAATAAAAAAAAAAAAAATCACGAAGTTTACTCATTGGTTTTCATTTAAATAAAAATTAAAATATTAATAATGGATTGTAATAAAAAATATTTAAAAATCTTTCCAGTGAAAAAAAAAAACTTCTCTGTTTAACCCTGAATTTTTGTTTTTAAGGGGGTTATAATTAGAAAAAATTTAAAATTTATTCAGGAAGGAAAATGGCAGCTTTCCAAAATTCTACATTTTCGTTTTAAGTATTGATTGCATATAAATTTAACCCCAAAAAAATTTTTAATTCCATGACTTATTTGAAAGGGCATTGGGGGAAAAAAGACTGGGCAAAGGGGAAATTTGTTTCCTATCTTTTTTGTTTTTTATTTCAGGGTGTAGCTCCAACACCAATAAGCCATCACAAAATTATCTACATTTTTTACCATTTGTATCCTAAAAATTTCGCCTCTTTCCTAGAAAAGGGGAATATGGTTAGTTGAAACCCAAGGGACGGGTATGTTTGAAAGTTAAAAACCCTTTAATAGGGAAAGTTTGGCTATCCCCACCTTTTTTTTGATTTTTTAGTGGAGACGAGTAGATAGCCAGTCCCAGGGCAGTGACTGTAGTAGAAAATGCCTTCACTTGACCCAAGAGGCAGGTGTCCTCCATCCCTCATGTTTGGGCAGCAGAAACTGATTGACATTGCAGCTGCTATGCATGGACCTTCTGGTGCATCCCTCTACATTCCCGTGGGTGCTGAATACAGTGAACCAAAAGGTTTTTGAAGGGAGAAAAAAACTAAGCTAAATATGCAGGTTAACATAGCAGGAACTGCTCTCCACTCCACTGGTGGGTGAGGGCACAGGACACAGTGAAGTAAGTTTAGATGAGATGGCTTCCTCCACCCTCTGCTTGGGGAAATTTTCCAAAATTTATGCTTTGGGCATTTTCCCGTACTGCACCTCAATGTGGGTGCTGTCTTTCAAAATGTAAACAAACAGTTACCTCCATTACTCTAGTAAAATGGAAGGTGTGGCATTTTTCCATCACCCCCCAGTGGGGGAGTGCCAAAGGGCCCCAGTGGGCCTCCACGTTTTAACATTTTGATGTAAGTTTTTTTTTCGATTGCCTTAAAAATATACAAATTCCTAAACCCTTTGGGTTTTTGGGGGATTTCCAACCCCATGGTGAAAAGTATTGAAAATTACCCGTTTTCAAGGATACCCAAAGACATATATCCATATACTGTATATTGGATAGGTCCACATTTTTTTTATTGGTATAAAACCGTAATTAAAAAATAATGGCAATTTAGAATTTTATTAAAAAAATTCCAAATTTAAAAATTCTGCGAAAGAAAAGACCCCCCCAAAAAAAAATGTCCTATTTATTATGTAATAAATTAAAAGCACTAGAGTCCTTAAAGGGACAATCTCATGGAAATCAGCAATCAATAAAAGTAAAGATTATCTGCAGTTAAATGAAAAAAAAATTTGGGAAAAAATTTGTCCCATTTCCCCTCCTTAAAATTTTCCTTAAAAGTTTTAAAGATTGTTCTGTTAACTAAGAGCAAAGACTTACATTGACTTTTGGGAAATTACTGGGGAGGGGCCCCAAACCCCCCCAAGGTGGCAAAAACAAAATTCCAAAAAAAAGCCCCCCCCAAAATTCCCCCCTGGTTTTTCCTTTTTGGAACCCGGGGCATTTTAATCACCTAGGGGTTGGAAAAAAACAAAAAAAATTTTTAAAAAGTTCTCCCCTTTTGTAAGGGTGGGTTTTTTATACTTAAAAAAAAGGTAACTGATCCCCGGAAAAAAATTCCCCTTTTTTTGTTAAAAATTATGGGGTCTTGGGTTTAACCTTTTAATTTTTAAATTTTTTCCGGGGGGGAAAAAAAAGGCACTGCTTTTTTAAAAAAGGGCCCCTAATGATTTAAAAAACTTAAAATGGGGGGGGATAAAAGAAAAATTTTTCTGGCAGGAAAAAAACCCCCCAAAAAAAACCACTTTTTTCCTTTTTTTTTTAAATTTTTTTTTAAAATAAAGTAAAAATGGGAAAATTAAATTGGGTTTTTTAAAAAATTTAAAGGAGCCCAAAAAAGGGGATTGGGATCAAAAGCAAACCCCAAAACTGCTAACTGGTTCACTTGTTTATCTGACATTTGTGTCCAGTATATCTAACCCTGTGGTTTATTTCCCTGTTGTTCTCGCATGTTCACAAGTTACAAGTGTTGTCATATCTACATAACCTATAGCCAGTCCCCAAGGGTACAAAACTTTTACGCAATTTTGTTATTCTTTCCCCAAAAAAAAGAAAAAACCTACGATAAATCCCCTTTAAAAAATTAAAAATGTCCAAAAAATAATAATAAAATCTTTAAAAAAAAAATCAAAATAAACAAAATCAGACGTTGTGTCTGACACCTTTTAAAAATTAAAAAAAAATTTGTCCCCAGGGACATAATTTAAACAAAAGGTTTTGTCCTGTAATTAAACAACCCAAAAGGGGTCTTCACACTTGTAATAGTTTAGTCTGCCTATTTTAAAAAAAAAAGTAGTCCCCCCCTGTCTATTTGGGATCATGGGGGTGTTTCCACAATGAATATGGACACCAGGAAGCTAAAGAAAAAGCTGTTTTAGAAGATTAGAAAGAAAGCTGTAGACAAGCATGTAAAAGGTGAAAGCTTTAAGACCATATCCAAACAACTTGATGTTCCTACAGTAGCACATATTATTCAGAAGTTTAAGGTCTATGGGACTGTAGCAAACCTCTCTGGATGTGGCCGAAAGAGGAAAAAAGGACAAATTAAAGAGATGAATAATATGAATGCTAACCAAAGAGTCCAAAACAATTTCCAAAGAGATTAGAGGTGAAATCCAAGTTCAGAAGTCCAAAACAATTTCCAAAGAGATTAGAGGGGAACTCCAAGTTCCGGGTATATCAGTGTCAGATTGCACCTTTGTCGTTGTCTTTGCCATTCATGATCTTACATATGGATTGCACAGTAGAATATCGATCTTTGACAGATGATACTAAGCTCTTAAGTAATCAACACAATAGAGGATAATGTGTTATCACAAAGGGATCTGAATAGGTTGGAGGGCTGGGCAGAGAAATGGCAGATGAGGTTTAACACTGATAAATGCAAGGTTATGCACATGGGAAGGAAAAATCCATTTCATGATTACATGTTAAACGGAAAAACAGTGGGAAAAAGTGACATAGAGAAGAACTTGGGGGATTCTGGTGGACAGTAAACTTAACTGTAGCTGCCAGTGTCAGGCAGCAGCTGCCAAGGCAAATAGGCTTATGGGGTGTATTAAAAGGGGCATAGATGCACATGATGGTAACATTATTCTCCCACTATACAAGTCACTGGTCAGACCACACTTGAGTATTGTGTACAGTTTTGGGCACCAGTTCACAAGAAATACATTATAGAGCTTGAACAGGTACAAAGGTGGGGAACTAAAATAATAAAAGGACTGGGTGGACTGCACTACCCAGAAAGATTAGCAAGATTAGGGTTGTTTAGTTTAGAGAAAAGACAGCTTAGGGGGGGACATAATAAATATGTTTAAATATATTAAAGGTAAATATAGGAGACCTCCCCAAGATTTATTTATAACCTAGACGTATCAAGAACAAGGGGCATCCTCTACATCTTGAGGAAAGAAAGTTTCTACAAAACATAGAAAGCGGATTTTTTTACTGTAAGAGCAGTGAGACGTGGAACCTCTGCCAGGGGAACTTGTCATGTGGAATTCACTAACAGAGTTCAAAAAGGGCTTGGATGCATTTCTGGAGCGTGATAACATAACAAGTTATAGTGACTAGGATGCTGGAGAAGTGGCGTTGATCCAGGGAATTTTTTCCCTAAAATGAGGACAGTTGTCTTCTACTTCATGGCGGTTTTTGTCTTCCTCTGGATCAACACTTTGGCAGAATAGGCTTAACTGGATGGACGTCTGTCATAATTTGATGATTCTTTATCTATTTTATAGGATCTCAGATAAACTTTAGCCAATAGTTACTTTTTCCATTATGCATCATTTTCCCTTTACCTCTATGTAGTTCTTGATTGATTTAAAGAAGAGCAAAGTTGCTATGGACAATACATCACTGCCTTAGTCATGTGATATGTTGTCCTTATGAACAATGTGCCATTACGCTTGTGATGAAATAAAGAAGCATTTGGTGAATCAGACAGTGGTGCTATGGGGATAGTGTCTAACTGGAAAGATAATTATATTACAATGTTTATAATTTGTAAATGTTATGTCATCTTGGTTACCCATAGTTCACTTCTTTATCCATGTTTACACATTCCTCATGAGTAAACTTGATGGACAAGTGTCTTTTATCAACTGTACTATCTATGTACCAAAGGGAAGGTAGGGTTACTTAATAGTATAATTAGCTCTGTATATACAAAAGACGTGAAAATACAGTACCACAAAAGATTGAGTACACCCCTCACATTTTTGTAAATATTGTATTCTATCTTTTCATGGGACAATGCTAAAGATATTCCACTGTTATACAATAACAAAGTAGTCAGTGTACAGCTTGTATAACAGTGGAAATTTGATTTGCCTCAACATAACTCAACATATAGCCATCAATGTCTAAACCGCTGGCAATAAAAGTGAGTACACCCTTAAGTGTAAATGGACAAACTGTGCTCAGTGTCAATATTTTGTGTGGCCACCACTATTTTCCAGCACTGCCTTAACTATCTTGGGCATGGAGGTCACTAGAGCTTCACAGGTTGAAGCCACTGGAATCCTCTTCCACTCCTCTATGAAGACATCGCAGGGCTGGTGGATGTTGTAGACCTTACACTCCTCCACCTTCTGTTTGAGGACACCCCACACATGCTCAGTAGGGTTTTGATCTGGTGACATGCTTGCTCAGTTCAACACCTTTACCCTCATTTTGTTTAGCAAGGCAGTGGTCATCTTGGAGGTGTGTTTGGAGTTATTATTAAATTGTAGTACTGCCCTGTGCCAGTTTTTGAGGGGAGGAGATCATGCTCTGCTTCAGCATGTCACAGTACATGCTGACATTCATGGTTCTCTTAATGAACTGTAGCTCCCCACAGCCAGCAGTACTCATTCAACCCTAAACCATGACACTCCCACCACCATGTTTGACTGTAAGCAAAACACACTTGTTTTGTACTCCTCACCTGGTTGTCACCACACATGCTAGTTGCCAGCAGTTTAGACATTGATGGCTGTGTGTTGAGTTATTTTGAGGGCACACCAAATTTACACTGTTATACAAGCTGGACACTGACTACTTTGCATTGTATCAAAGTGTCATATCTTCAGTGTTGTCCCATTAAAAGATATAATACAAAATTTACAAAAATGGGAGAGGTGTACTCACTTTTGTGAGATACTGTTGCTGATGTAGGTGGGGGCCAGTGCTGATATAGATGGGGCCTATCTATGGCTAGAGAACCCATTTTCATATACCCCATTATAAAATTTTAAGTTTATAGAGAGGGGTCCTCTGTACAGGATCCTTATCTTTTGGGCAGACTAGTGAGCAATTACAAAGAATGCCTCTCTCTCTGAAGGAATGTGTAATATCTTATTTCCCATGTGGTGATGCTTCAGGGAAATTTTATACTTTACTTTCAGATTTCTTTACAAATTACCATTCATTGCTGAGGTTCTCACAAATGAATGCTTTGTGATCAAATTATTTTTGAAAGGACACTTTTAGCAAGTATTATTTGTTCAAAGCATAGAAACTCTGTAGTATACTTTATTGGGTGAATGTGGATAGGGTCCGGTCTAAGTGAAATAAAGTAAATGTGAGTAAGGGCATGTCCCCACGGCACCGGTTTGCGGTTTTGCAGACCGTCTGAAAAAACGGCTGCAAACTAAAACACTGGGCCGCTATGGAAAACCCGTGTAGCAGTCCCCACTGCACCAGTTTTCCGCCTAAAAAAACATTGAACATGTTCATTCTTACGTCCGGTTTTCGGACGGAATATGAACATATCAATGAGAAGGGGGAGGGCTTTTCTCCGCTCATCACGGAGAAAAGTCGTCCCCCGGCGGCCGTAGGGACAGCACTAAAACAGGACAAATACCGGTGGGATAAACTGACCGGTATTTGTCCTTTGACATGGGGATGAGCCCTAAGTCTTCAGGACCAGATGGATTACACCCAGAGGTTTCTTGAAAACTCAATACATTTATGTGCCCCTGTTCATATTATTTAGAGATTATCTGGTGAATGTCATAGTGCTAAGGGACTGGCAAACATTTGGAGGGACATGTTTAAGGACTGTCTAGGTGTAAGATTTTCTTTGCTGCCTATAGCTCCCCTTTCATTTTTTCAAAGCACTATATGAAATGAAAGGGGAGCTCTGATTGGTTGCTATAGGTAACAAAGAAAGTCTTAGACATAGAAAGCTTTCATACATGAGACTCTTGGTCCCTATCTCCAAAAAGGGCTCTAGGTCTTCCCCCGATATTTGAGTCCAGTTAATTTAACGTCCCTTGTGGGAAAACTATTTGAGGGGCTCTTAAGGGACGATATACAAGAGTATGTGGCAGAAAAAAATATGAGCCACAGCCAGCATGGTTTTACTAAGAACAGAAGATGTCAGACCAACCTTACATGTTCTGGGTAATTGAGTATATTAATGTCTCTAGGTTTAGAAAATAGTGTTTGTAATTGCACTGAAAACTGGTTAATGGATCAGACCCAGAGAGTAGAGGTAAATGTTTCCTGCTTTAAATGGTCCCCGATTATAAGTAGTGCACTGCAAGGTTCAGCCCTGGCTCCACTTTTATTGAACTTATTATTAATAAAATACAGGATGAGATTAATAGCATAGTACTATTTTTGCAGATCACACCAAACGACGTAGTATGGTGCAATCTAGGAAAGGTGTTCATAAATTACAAACCCACCTGGACGCACTGCTGCGTGGTCATTCAATTGCTTAAACTAGGTTGAGGGTAGATAAATGTAAAGTTATGCATCCGGGGAGCAATAATCTGCAGGCATCATATGTTCTAGAGGAGAAAAAGTGGGAGAATTGCTTGTAGAGAAGGATCTGGATGGACTTGTAGGTCATAGACTAAATAACAGCATGCAATATCAATAAGCTGCCTCTTAGGCCAACAGGATATTGTCATGTAATAAGAGAGGCATGATATATAAGAAAAAAAGGAATTTTATTTTGCCGTAAAAAGGAACTTCTAAAGGGAAACATAATTAAGATACTGCTTCCATCTGGATTAAAAAAAAAGATTTAGTGCCACATGTCTGAAAATTGTCTTGGTCTAAGACTTTTCTTGTTGCCCATAGCAACCAATCAGAGCTCCCCTTTCATTTCATATAGTGCTCTGGAAAAATGAAAGGGGCGCTCTGATTGGTTGCTATGGGCAACAAAGAAAGTCTTAGACCAAGAAACTTTTCATACATGTCCCCCTTAATCTCCAGAAGTGACGACAACCAATCTTTACGATAAGAACTGAGGAATGGCTGCTTCAGGAGCCGGTCACAGCAGGAACAGGGGAGAGCTTCAAAAAAGGCTTAGCACATTAACCAGTTCCTGACTGTCATTTACTCCCGCCCCCCCTCCTGACCATGCTCATTTTTTTTTAGCACATTCAGGTTTCAACACTATAAGGGCTTGTTCACATAGAATTTTGCCTCCATATGAACATACGCTTTTTAGATGCGTCTCAGGGACCGTCAAGACAGACCCAGAGACACATCTAACAATTAGCAGGGAGTTTATCACTGCCGGCAACAGGCAGCGGCGTTCACATGAGAGATCGCCGCTGCGTGTTTCCCTCCTGCCTGTCAGGTCCGCTTTACGGATGCGATCAAAGAATTGCATGTCATTTCCTTGATCGCATCCGCAAGATGGACCCGACAGGTGCAAGGCAAACATGCAGCGGTGATCTCTCATGTGAACGCCGCTGCGTGTCTGTCATTGCCGGCAGTGATAAATTCACTGCTAATTGTTAGGTGCATCTCTGGGTTCGTCTTGTCGGTCCCCGAGACACATCTAAAAAGCGTATGTTCATACGGAAGCCAAACCCCATGTGAACAAGCCCTAAGACTTTTTTATCCATTTATTTTTTAAATGAGAAAACTGGTCCTGTAATAAGTTTTGTAATTGTGCAACTTTTCCATCATAGACATTTATTTATTAGTCATAAAATATTTTACCGTTGTCGATGGGAGAGAAGAGGGGGTAAAAGTTGCAATTTTGGCTGTAAGTGTTTTTATTTATTATTTTTGTGTGTGTTTTAAGTTTTTATTATACATATTGTACCACACATAAAGTCAGAAAAAGACCTAGGGGGCATTTATAGATAACCCTTTTTTCTGATTTTCCCTGTAACTGGGACTGGTATGTTATGGGGGAAATACAGGAAATGTTTACCCTCTGTACTATCTGAAAAGCTGATTTGAACTTTAGAACCCAGATGGTCTTATGACTTCTGCAGCCAGGAAGTAGGAAGACAGGAGCCTTCCTGCATATATGTATACACAGCATTCATTGAACTCTGTACATACAATGATCGAGAAGGCAGAGACAGTAAGGCCTCGTTCACACGGCTTATTTTCATGCGTAATTGCGCGTGCATTTCACCGCGTATTGTGCTTTATATGCGATGAAATGTGCCGCAATTACAGTATTTCATAGCTCTAATAGAGAGCTATGAATTACGCGTCGCCACCCTGGGTGTACAATATGATCATATTGTACACCCAGGGAGAGAAGTGACATGTTAAGTGTCCACAGAGCTTACATGCCGCTGACAATACATGTCAGTGGGGCCGTCCCTACCTTCTCAGAGGAGAGCCCAGCTGCCGCTGACAGCCAGGTAGCCACTCTTGCAGCTGCACAGTTTGTGCAGCTGTGATCTCTGCATGTTTCAAAGCATCCATAAAAAATTAGGTGTCAACCACCCAGGCATATAAGTCATCAAGCGGTCGGCATCTTGTTAATTAGAAAAAAATAATACTGACAATTTTAGATACAGGTACAATATCACCAATATACGGCCAAACTATTAACTTATCTATCTAATAATAAAATATATATTATAATAGAGTACATATGCAAATTTTCATATATAGAATTAAACACTGCATGTTGAATTGTTAATAGTTAATGTACAATAAGTCACTACGTGCTCTACTCACTTCCTTACACCAAAGCTGGAAGCATCAGATAATTTTAATGCATTTCTATTAGATCTGAGACTGCACATTAATTGTGCATGCTGGTCGGAAACAGAAGCCATTATTATCAAAGTGTTCAATGTCAGATCGAAACGCTCATTTATTTTTAATCTAGATGAATTGATAGTACATTGACTAGAAACAGGCATCTGACGACAATGGCAAGAAGAGTATAGAGGGGTCAGGACATGTGAAATTTATTTATTAGAATAATAAGTATAGAAGTTGAAATAATGAAACTAAATTTAGTTTTAAAGGAGCTCTCCAGATTGGGAACATCTGTGAACAAGCAGGCAAGCAGCGGCTGACGCTTCTTATTATGGGTTTACTCTAACTCTGATTACCAAAGCCGCGCCGCTCAACTTTCTTTTGCTTCATTGTGTAAGAAATCAGCACACCTTTGATTAAAAGAATGTTTTGTGTCTACAGCTCCTATTCAGAGCTATGTGTGTATCCATGGCTACTGGCCAAAAATAATAGTATGATCCTGCAGTCATGTTACTCCTTTCCTTTATGTAGGATTGCAAATAAAAAGGCATAGTTGAAAGAAAGTAAGGCCTTCTTCACACAGCGGCTCCCCATTCAAGGTACTGTGAAAAATGTATCCCGAAAGGTACCGTAAATGGGGAGCAGAAACATAAAATATAAAATAACTGGGGACAGGGGTTACATATAAATGAAAAACAGCCAGGCAGCACGTCCAGCAGCAAAGTGATACTTTATTCCATAAGCAACGTTTTGGCTCCAGTAAGATCCTTTCTCAACCTTTCTGTTGGATGTGCTGCTATTTTTGTTGCTTTAGTAGGACTGTTTTTGGCATAGTCTTCACAGGCATGCAGCCTTATTTTTTGTTGTTTTTTATTATTGATCCAGTGCTGCTGTATTTATATAGTTAGGGGTTGTTTAACCAACCCCTTAAAGAGGACATATCCCTTCCAGGGAAACCTCATGAAGTAACAGGAGTCTAAAATACAAACACTTCCATAAATATGCTTCATTAGGAAAATTCAAGCATTTCACCTGTAATTCAGTTTTTTAAAAAAAGCGCTGGCACTTTAAGATGGGACTGAAGTCGGCCCAAGTCAGCATTTGACAGGTTCATGGAGCTGCCAACATAGTGACCCATCAAGCTAACTGCTTCTGAGCTGGGAGAGTCCACTGCGAAAGGAGGAGTCAGGAAGTCTACATCAAGAGCACACTGGTAAGCTCTGGGCTGCTATTTCTGTGCTGGATATAACACTAGCAGCAGGGTAATTTAGATGCCTGTAAACCCTCTCACATTATGTCCTCAATGTCCTGTGCCTGCTGCACAGTATGTATTGAGAGAATCAGATTATCTTGTACAAGCAGATATATCCTCAGCTCCTCCTGCACAGTTGTTATCTCCAAACATAAGGAGTCCTACTGGAAAAAGATATATGACTAAGAAAGTGAAACTAAAATCCTCTGATTTGCTAGTGACATGTATTGGAAAAAAAAGTCTTATAATTTCAGCTACTATTATTTTTTGTGTGTTTATGTGGAGATGATAGGTACTCTTTAAGCCCCAGGCCTGAAAAGGCCTTAATGACCAGCAATTTTTTTTAGTTTTTGCATTTCAGCAGTCATAACTTTTTTTTATTTTTTCAAAGACACAGTTGTATGAGGACTTGTTTTATGCAGGAGAAGTTGTTCTTTTTGGGGGAATAGTTTGAGTTTACATAAAAATGACTGCAGATTTTTTTAAATTTATTTATTTATTTTTTAAATTTTTTTTTTTTTACACCATTCACGTTTCACACTAAATAACATGTTAGATTAATTCTCTAGGTTATTATGGTCATGTGGACACCAAATACGTGTAGTTTTCGCGTAATGTATGTACAATACATTATAGTCGGTGGACGGTTGTTAAGTCTTTAACCATATGTCTGCATAAGAGACATTGAATCAGGAAGTTTGTTTTATCAAGCTCATTACAAATTTTAGAAGAAAATAAAATGCATAAACATTCAGATAACTAATGATGTATTGATAAATTGAATTCTCATTTTGAGCATCTAAATGATGGACAGCCAGATTTCAGCAAGGTGTTTTAATATGCCAAGCAATTCCACAGCCCATTTGTAGCAGTATGCAATTTAATGGATTGTTCTGAAACTAATAAATGTTCATCAGTCCATCAGGGGATGATTCAAAATAGAAAAATAAAAAGTTGTACAGTGGTCTATCAAGTCACAATGATCTCAGGATACAATATTTTTAATATACCAATACCATGATCTTTTCTGAGACACTGTATGTTGAATTTGGTTTCAACATACAATGTCCCAGACGATGATGCAGGCAATTATCAGGAACATTTTACATGTAAAACATCTGTATTAGAGCAGTGCATGTATCAGTAGATTGTCCATTTGTTAACCATAAAGTCAATGTAAGGATTCATACAGACAACCATATTATCCCACTAGTTTGAAGAGTTCCATAATAGGGTTAACATAGAGGTCTGAAGGGCCTTTGCTGTGTCTCCCTATACCTCCAATATTTCATACAGCGAAATGTAAATGTAGGTTCACATGACACTGTTTCTGAAGTGGAATGCAGCAAGAGCTTCAGAAGCAGAACAGGAAAAAGACTGCAAACAGTTTTGTGGAAAAACAGCCCCCAGTGCACATGATGCTGTGTCCCAATGGCTATTTATTTTATTTTTTTTTAGTGCTGAAAAAAAAAACTGAACTAAAAAAAACTGACAACTCAATTCCTGAAGAACTTTCAACACTGTTTCCATGCTGAAAACGCTCAAAACCGCTTTCCTTAAAACAGCTTGCACTTAACACCCAAAGCCACTTCAAAATCACATCTGAAATTGCAAATTTACATCCAAAAACAGCACTGAATATTGAGGTTTTTGACATGCAGATTCCATGCTGTTTCTGCACTGAAATTTTCAGCTTTCAAAAACAGCCGTTTGAACCTGCTCTTAGGCTATGTTCACACGTTGGACTGAAAAGTCCAATTTTGTTCTGATGTCATTTCCTCCGCAGAAATCTGAGGCAACTCGTGGATCTCTGCCTAGGATTTTTATGTACAGAGGCTTTTTTCACCTCCGATTCTGATGAGGGTTAACTTCATTTCAATGGGGCTAACCCACATCCCTTCTGCCCCCAGAGTAGGATCTGATGACGATCTGCTCAAATGAACGAACATGTTCATTCTTTTTTTCCACACCATGGATTTAAATCCACTCTGTAGTTCACTGTGTGAAATTGCAATAAAGAAGGAAAAATATTCAGCGTTAAATATAATAGATGTTTCGATTCTTGAAGAATAGATAAAATCCATAATCCTGAACAATGCACATGCTATGACTAATGGCTGCCTTATTTAAGTCTAAAATATATTAGCAAAATAGCTAAACCCTGCTCAGGATTATGGACTGTATCTATTCTTCAATAGAGGAAAAGATTTTTTAGATGGAATACTGAATAGTTTTCCTTCTTCTTGCAATTTCTGTGGAGGACATTCACTACTGAATCTGTGCATTCTGCACTAGAAGGATTGGGGAGCTGGTTTCATTGTACTGTTTGTTTTCACTGTTTGAACTACAACATGGAACCCGCATTGAAAGCCTCTTTAAGATCTGTTGTGTAAATGAACTCCAAGGCCACATGTTTGAAAATTGTCTAGGTCTAAAATCCACTAGCACCCAATCAGAGCGCCCCTTTAATTTTTCCAGAGCACTATTTGAAATGAAAGCGGTGCTCTGATTGGTTGCTATGGGCTCTGATTGGTTGCTATGGGCAACAAAGTGGATTTTAGACCTAGACAGTTTGCATACATGTGGCCCCAAGTCTGTTTTTTTTGCTGTTGGATTCTATACAAAGAAGATTAAAAGCAAATATGTAGGTATTTTCCCCTAGATTTACTTCTAGGAGAGAATACCTCTGTACACATGATGACCGACTGATTCTGTACGGCAGTGCATGGAGAATGTACAGTGTGGCTCTATACCAGAGGTGCACTTTGTCACATTGACATACTATACATCTCCCAGGAGCTGCAGTAAATCTTATAAGGGTATTCCCTCTCTGAGACCTTTATAGCACTTCAATTCTAAATGCCTAAAATAGTTGAGAGGCCTTGGTTCCACTTTAAGGACTGCCAGAGAACAGAATGGGGCGTCCCATGCTCAGTACTCCAGAAAGATCACGTGAGGTGCCAATTTACATTGTAGTTTTAGGGGTAACAGAAGTGTCTGTTTCACTACTATAACTATAGAGAACAACACACATATATAGCTTTCTCTCCAATTCATCTCCTCCTCTTTGGAGTCTAGAACCTATCAGACATTTTTATGCTATATCTCTTGGATAACACTGCCAGCGATACAGTGCCCACCATAACAGTGACAGCCATACAGTGCCCACCATAACACTGCCAGCCATACAGTGCCCTCCATAACAGTGACAGCCATACAGTGTCCAAAATAACAATGCCAGCTATACAGTGTCCACCATAACAGTGCCAGCCATACACTGCCCACCATAGCACTGCCAGCGATACAGTGCCCACCATAACAGTGACAGCCATACAGTGCCTGTGCCCCTTTTCTGTCTGGGTTGAAGTGGCGTCCTAGGCAGTCGCCTACCTTCGCCTACTCCTCACCCCAGTCCTGGCTGCCATAACATTCCAAGCCACACAGTGCCTGCTATAACAGTGCCAGCAATACAGTGCCCACCTTAACAGTGCCAGCAATACAGTGCCCACCATAACACTGCCATCAGTTAAATGCATCTGTCAAAAGATGAATATTACTTTCTTAAGTATAGGGACCAAGACAAAGTATATTTATGTCCTGAAGGCTGAGGGCCGCACAGAGGGGCACTGTCATACAGGCTCAATGCACAGGCTCTATCTTATATAAGAGCCATTAGTCAGGTGTACAACTTCTCTGATGGAAATGCTATACTTTGCAATGCTTTCATATGGTTGCAAAAATTTGCTTTCCATCATGATTCTGTTTTGTAATTTGTATGTGTATTTTTAGTAATATTAGAAGCAGGTGCTGCTGTATGAGTTGCTATGCCAAATAATGCAGATGGAATAGATATAGTAGTGCTATGTGCAATAAGCTTGTAGTAAATATTCTCACATAGGGTTGCATTATTTAGGCATACGTGCAGGGTATCATTCAGTGTAAATTTGGAACCCTAAAAAGAAAAAAAAATGATCTCTGATGTATTCAACAGAAAGACCACAATTTAGAAAACTGCATGAATTATTCCATGGAGTATACAGAAAATGAAAATGAAATCAGGATTGCAATGATCCCAGCTGCTGGGTTATATAACAATATGTTGGTCAGATTTAAGGACTGGGCATTGATATTACCAGTGTGCTCATTAGAATTACATGACTAGTCACACGAAAGTGTACAGATGTTGCTTGATGTACTGTGAATAATTATCGGCAAGCTAGTAACTACATGGCAGGGGAGGGGAGTCATGTTCCCATAATACACCTATATGAAGAAATCAGGGGGATTTTTATATAACATGTTTCAAACTCTTCTGTTACATAACAAATACAAATTAGTTACATTTTTTGTCTCAAAATGTATTATTAAAAGAGAGATACATTTTTCATTTTTATTACCCTGTTAGGTAATTCAGCCTTAATACATGGAAGTCCCTTTTTCAGTATTCCATCTTTTAAATAGAGGGAAGAGTAGCTATAAAGAGTGTCTCCTGAACTGGAGGACTAAAAATGTCCATGCGTTACAGACTGCCCATGGATTTTAATAGACCTGTGTAATGCTGTAGTTGCCCTGTGGTGGTGCTGCTGGGAATCGTACACTTGATGATCGCTTCGCATGCAGATTATAGCTGGTCACTGTAGGTCCCCAAACAATGACAATCTGTAATTAGCTCGGGGACGCACATGAAGCAGACAGTTTCTTTAATGTAACTTTTTACCTAATGTAACTGAAGGTAGCCATTTTGTTGGACTAAATAATGAATGCAGTACTTCATCAGGCCCAGCATATATTCTAAATCTTGTCTGTATTCTTATTAATATTGATTCTGATTGATAATTGTCCCAAGTTTGTGAACAAGAAAATGTGCTATGTTGTATTTGTCATAGAAATATTAAATTCATATATTACTTTTCTTTTTACCCCAATACAGTTAATGCTGCTCCACTTGATAAAGGAATACGTCCAGAAGAAATGGTATGTTACTAGAATGTATTTCTCTCTCCCAACCTCTAGACCAGTCATCCTCAAACTGCAGCCCTCCAGCTGTTGGCAAACTACAACTCCCATTATTCCCACTGTTATAGATTATATAAATGCATGATGGGAGTTGTAGTTTCCCAACAGCTGGAGGGCCGCAGTCTGAGGATGCCTGCTCTAGACTAATACCCTACATGTATAACTTTACATAGTATTATATTCAAACTTAAATTGGACCTGTGGCCTCTCCTGACATATCTGTTTTAGCATAAAAATTCTTGGGCACTTTTCCTCAAATCTCTATGTTGTGTGGTTCTTTTGTTATTTCTCCTAAAAATGTATGACTAAATCTGTCAGATGGGTGTTTCCAGTTGGGGGGAGGCGTGTCCTGCACAGTCTAACATTGTCCAATCAGTGCTGACAGAGTCAGTGTGTGCTGGAATCATAACACCCAGATGACTGATTAAGCAGTTATTCTCTAGAGGTAATAACAGGTGATCAGCACAACACAGAGTCCTACGAGAAAAAGCTCCAGGATAGTTATTTCACAGGAGGAAAGATAAGTATTTACCAAAAGGGTCTCTTTAATTCATAGATTAAATTATTATGTATATTATACAAAGTATATCATACTTCACTATATTAGGCATCAATGCACATTATGGCCGTGTTCACACGGCTTATTCAAGATGGAATTGCGAGCCGGATTGCGCTCCTAATTCCGGCTTGAATAAGGGGCGGGTGCGGGGGCGCGGCCCGCCGGCCCCATAGACTTCCATTATCCACGGTGCGTATTGCGCCTGGATAATGTGCATATCACTTTCTCCCCGCCCGGCGGATTCGCCGAGCGGGTAGGAGCGACGGAATCCACCGTTCTCTATGAGAACGGTGGATTACCGTAATTACTGCGACGGTTTGGCGCCGTACTGCCGCACAAATCCGACGCGCCTTACGGCGCCAATCCGCGCCGAAATAAGCCGTGTGAACGGCCCCTAACAGTTTTGACCTGATGCTCACTGCCTCATTTTGCTCAGCAGTCCTCCACTGGTATGAACATATAATCCATTTCATCAGTAATTATATTTTAACACACGCATATACATATATATCTGACTGGACATTCAAGTGTACCTGGGCACAGCGGAAACTTTGATCTGCAGACATACAGTGGTACCTTGAGATAAGAGTTTAATTTGTTCTGTGACTTTGCTCTTAACTCAAATTGCTCTTATGTCAAAGCAGATTTTCCCATAGAAATGAATTGAAACACTATTAATCTGTTCCATGCACCCCAAAACCACCACATTTTTTTTTACATGTTTATTAACAAACTTGTTCACTGTATAAATATACTGTATACTGTATTACAAAAGAGAGGGTAAAGAAATAAACTGGTTTAATTAAGTATATTGACCTTGAAAGTCAGATGAAGATGCTGCTGAAGATGGAAAACTTAAATTCTTTGTTTTTCCCCCCTTCACTCAGGGTGGGTTCACACAATGTTGCTGTAATGGCAGATGGTTTGTAGAGCAGATTACTTGATTAAAATTCATGGATGGCTATAGATTAGGTTAGTTAGTTAATTTTTGAGCAGGAGCTGCTACAATGCACGTCTGCTCTCTTTCACTCTTAACTCACGTATTCACTCTTAACTCAAAGCAAAAAATGGACCAAGCAACTGCTCTTATCTCAAAACACTCGAGACGCTATTAAATCAAGGTACCAGTGTATTGTCTGTGCAGGGGTCCATAGAAGGGGGAAATGGCCACGGGGTTTTAAAATTGGTAATCTGCTTTTCGCCCACGACTCCTCACACTCTTCATAGGTGTCGTTTTCAGTATGCAGTCAGTATGGAGCTGCTGTGAATGAGCTGCATTGTGATTGGTTGATGATGAAGCACCTTGGAAACACTAAGGGGGACATGTATGATCGGGCTTTTCACACTTTTTCTGGCGTATAATGCGCCTCACTGTGTCTGCTCCGATCTCGGACGCACCTAACATATGTGTTAGGCACATTAGTCGAAAGCTTCACCACTTTCCAATGCACCTAACATGAAGGGGTGTTCTGAGGGCGGGTCTCGCCACATTCGAAAACTCCGACGCATATATGAATGCTGGTCAGGCGAAACGAGGCGCATCACAGCTCCGACAAGCAGACCTATTTCAATGTGGTCTGTCTGAGCCGGAGGCGTCGAAGTTTACACAGCATTCATGAGCGCACTTTGGCCACCGGCATACATCAGGCGCAGTTTACACAGAAAAAAAGATGAGACATTGAATTTCGACGCTCTGAAGTTCATACATGTCCCCCTAAATCTCTAACAACTGGTACAGAGGGAAAGAGGACCTGCCACAAAGGCGACTTACAATCTACTAGGGAAAAGAAAAAAGACAGCAAGTCAGGGGCAGACATGTCTGTGGAGTGGAGTAGGGGCAGCGGGGTTATTGTAGGTAATAGGCTTTTTTGAAGAGATGGGTTTTAAGGTTGATTTTGAAACTAGCGAGGATGGAGAAGAGTCTGATATGTTGGAGAAGTGAGTTCCAGAGTATGGGGGATGCAATGGAGAAATCTTGGAGGTGGTTGTGTGAGGAGCTGACAAGAGGGGAGTAGACAAGAAGGTCCTCTGAGGAACTAAGATTGCATGAGGGGAAGTATCTGGAGATTAAAACATAGATGTATAGTGAGAAAAGGTTATGGAGAGCCTTTTAGGTCATGGTTAGTAACTTGAATTGCATTTGCCGGGAAATGGGTAGCCAGTGAAGGGATTGGCAGAGGGAAAAAGCAAAGAAGTAGTAAGGAGAGAGTTGAATCTGCTGAGCAGCAGCGTTGTGGCAGGTTTGAAGGGGAGCAAGAGTGCTAGCTGGAAGGCCACAGAGAAGGATGTTACAGTAGTCTAGGCGGGAGATGACAAGGGCATGTATTAGCATCTTTGTTGCATTGAAGTTAAAGAATGAGCAGATTTGAGAGATATTTTTCAGATGGAGGTGGCAGGAAGAGGTAATGGCTTGGGAGGAGAAGAAGGAAGATATGGATGATAGACAGTCTGAGATCCAGGAGAGCAGAGAGTTAACATCTGGACTGGAGATGTTGGGTGTCATCAGCATACAAGTGATACTGAAAGCCATGTGATTCTATGAACTGACCCATACCAAGAGTGTAGATAGAGAACAGTAGAGGACCCTGAAGAGATGGTTCATTCCAGGTAGTTGAACTTATTGACAGCCTTCAATTATTGACTCACCAATGATGATACAGGGAAAGCAGCAACAGGGAATATTTGATTTGATGATTTGGCAGCCCAAGTTAAAAAAAAATATAGAAACTGTATTGAAAAGAAAAATGTAATGATTTAGAATCTCTTATAGCCATGTTACATTCACAACAGAACATAGGACACATATCAGAAGTTAAAAGTTGGACCTTTTTACACTTTGTTTGAAAAAATAACTAATGTCGAGCATTGTGTAGCATTCCCTCTTTTTTATGATAGTCTGTAAGCTTCTGGGAAGGGAGGAAAACAGTTGCAGAAGTTTGGGAAGAGGAATCTTGTCCCATTCTTGTCTGATGTTGGATTCCTGTCTGACATGGGTCTTCTTTGCTGCATTTTTTGTTTCATAATGCTTTAAATAATTTTCTGTTCGTAAAAGGTCTGGACTGTAGGTGGCCAGTGCAGCAGTCGGACTCTTGTTCTTTGAGGCCATGTTGTTATGATGGATGCAATATGTGGTTTAGCATTGTCTTGCAAGACCTGAAATAGACGTTATATGGATGGGAGCAAATGTTGATTTAAAACCTCTGTACACTGCTCATCATTGATAGTGCCTTTTAAGATATATTTGCTGTCCATGCCATAGGCACTAATGTAACTTCATCCCATCAGAGATGCAGGCTTTTGAACTGTGTGCTGATAACAAGCTGGATGGTCACTCTATTCTTGAGTCTACAGCACAAGGTATCTGTGGTTTCAATAAATAATTTAAAATTTTGATTGATCTGACCCCAAAATAGATTTCCTTTTTTCCTTCATTCATTTTAAAAGAGCTTTGACCCAGAGAAAATGGCAGGGTTTTTGGTTTGTTTATATATGACTTCATCTGTGCATGATAGCACTTTAACTTGTATTTGTGGATTACACGGCAGCCATTTTCACAGACAATGATTTCTGGAAGTATTCCAGACTGAATCAAACCTGTTTTTAAACCAGTGCCACCTGGGGGCACATAGATGAGGAGCATACAATACTGACTGTCTGCCTTGTCGCTTGTGCACATGGAGATCTCCAAATGCTCTGACTCTTTTTATGACATTTGTAAGAGGACAGAGGGAATTGTGGTGGACCAGAGATATGTGTCACCAAGGACCCTGGTAGATGCCTACCCCATGCCCCAGGTAGATGAATTGATAGAGAGACTGGGTATTGGCAAATTCCGTTATCAAAGGAGGCTAGGGAGAAGACAGCGTTCTCCACACCTGAAGGGTCTTTCCAGTATTTCTGGATGCCTTTTGGCTTACAGAGAGCCCTGGCCACGTTCCAGAGGGCCAGGGACCGGGTGTTACGTCCCCACAGGAAATATGCAGCAGCCTATCTGGGTGACATAGTCATCTGTCTAAGGTTCCGGTTGTCCTGGGGGCGTCAAGGAAGGTGGGTTTCACGGTTAACCTCAGCAAGTCGGCCATAGGGTTGGAAGAAGCCCGATACCTAGGGTACATCGTGGGGCGAGGAGTGATCAAACCTCAACTTAATAAAGTGGAAGCCATCCACTGGCCCCATCCCCAGAACAAAAAACAGGTCAGGGCATTCCTGGGACTTGTGGGGTCCTATAGACGGTTCATTCCCAAGTTCATAGAGATAGCGGTGCCCCTCACCGACGTGACAAAAGGAGCCAGGTCAGCATTAAATGGTCCCCGGATGCTGAAGGCGCCTTTCAGAAACTAAAGTCAGCCCCCTGGAGACAGCCCGAGCTGGTCGCCCCGGAATTGTCCAGGGAGTTTGTGGTTGAGACAGATGTGTCAGATGCGGGGTTAGGGGCTGTGTTGTCTCAGGGAGTAAATGGAGAAGAGCACCCGGTAAGCTATCTGAGTAGGGAGCTGTCCCCAGCAGAGAAGAATTACTTGATAATCGAGAAAGAGTGCCAAGCCATTAAGTGGGCCCTGGATTCCCTGTGTTACTATCTACTGAGGTGCAGGTTTAGGTTGGTGTCAGATCATGCCCCCCTCAGATGGCTAAGAGAGAAGAAAGGGAAAAATGCTCGGGTCACCCGCTGGTTCTTGGCCCTACAAGATTTCAACTTCTTAGTAGAACATAGGCCTGGGAAGCTACAGGGTAATGCAGATGCCCTGTCAAGGATGCACTTCATGGTGAGTAAAGGTGCCCAGAACCACGGCCTTGGGCAGGGGGGGAGTCTGTAAGAGGACAGAGGGTATTGTGGTGGACCAGAGATATGTGTCACCAAGGAGGTGAAAACCAGTAATTTCATGTGTCAGCGGCGGTAGATTGCTGACACATATTTTGTTGTTAGTTTACTTGCACAGCAAGTGTTCTGGGTCTGGTTTTCACAGGAGCAGTCATAGAGTTGGGTGGGTGACTGCTCCCACATCTTCAGGTCCAGGCTAGGGTTTGTTTTCTGTATGGAAGCCTGGAGGTCAGGTGGGGAGAGGAAGGTGATTGTTATCTGTGCAGTGGAGGAAGAGAGCAGGTGTGCTGCAGAGTTCCCAGGAACAGACTACACGCCAGTCTCAGCTGGAGACAAGGAAGCCTGGAGTCTTATCTGGACACAGGACTGTAAGTGTCCCACACAGACTGTGTAAGACTGTTTTGTTTCCTCCGTTTTGGCTGAAGTTAAGCCCAAGTTTATTTGCTGTTTGTATCAGGCTGAAATAAATGCCTGATCGCTTAAACAGATTTAAAGGACTGGTCCTGTCTTACCATACCACCGAGCTGATCCCTTACACATTATATACTGTAATTGTGATATTCAAATTCTTTGCAATTTTTCATTAAGGAATATTTTTTCTAAAATTGTTTCACAATTTCTAGATGTTTTTTTTACAGATTTGTGAACTTCTGACCATCTTTGCTCCTGAGAGACTCTGCCTCTACAACATGCTCTTTTTATATACAATCATGCACTTCAGTAGAAAATTGACCCTTTAGAAGTTTTCCATAATTACCGCTTTTTACAACTTTTGTCAGCACTGTCCCAACTTGTTTTGAGGTGTGTTGCTGCCATCAATTTCTGAGTGCGTTAGGTTTTTTCAAATGAAATTGGAAAAATGTCCAACTTTCAACATCTTATATGTGTTCTATTGTAAATAAAATCTTTGTTTTGACATTTTTATTCCTGTTTTGTTTTACACAGTGTCCCAACTGTTTTAGGAATTAGGGTCATACAACAATATTACTTAATCCCTTTATATGCACTTGTGTTGTTTACCTGAGCATCTGCCAATAATCACGTGGACAGATTCTCCACACAGTTTCTCCATTACATGTGGTAATTTAAACAGCACAATAATCCTTAGAGCCCGTGACTGTGGCTAATTTGGGATGAGGATATTCCCACTCTAAATCAACACCAACAATATATTATCTGTTCCCACTAATAACATTACAGTGCCGACCTGAGTTTGTTAGAGTAATGATGTGTAATACCTTATTAAATAGAGCTAATACATAGGGAGGCTTTAATGAAATTTGGCGTGTAAACTCCAAATTTCATGCGCATAATAAAAGCCTAAATCAGGCGCATTCTAGAGCTATGACGACATTTTTTGCTCAGATAAACCACTTTGAAAGTGGTTTAACTGTTCCAGCAGTAATGCGCCTAGAAATGCCGTAGTGAAGCTAGAAATCTCTAGCTTCGTACGGTTCTAATGCGCCTCACCTCCCGCACGCCCCCTGAAATCAGGCGCATTACAAAGTGCCGCGGGCGTTCTGTAATGCGCCTGATAATGGCCTATGAGACTTAAAAATGTAGTGTACAGGGCTGCTCCTGATATCGGGCTGAAAAGATGCCAGATATCTGGTGCAGCCCCGTTCATACATGCCGCCCATAGTGTCAGGATGAAATATTTTGATATTAATTTTTCTCATAAACTACATAAATCTGATAGAAAATGGGACATTTAATTAGGGATTTGATTAGGCTTAAAAGAAAAAATACTTAGGCCTCGTTCACACGGCGGATTTGGCCGCGGGTTCGGCCGCGGCTTTCGCCGCGGTTCCCACGGCCGGACCTCGTCCTGATCTCGCCGCAAACTTGCGTCTCCCAACCCCCGGGATTGCTGCTGAGGCAGGGCGCTGGGGCTATGGGTGTCCGGCAGAAACCACGTCGGAACCCGCAGCCATAACCGCGTTCAAATCCGTCGTATGAACATGCCCTTATGTAGTATTACTTGATACAGAACATCAGCTGATTGATATAGATTGATAAAGCATCCTATAACTGTTTTCTGTTATATAACAAACATTCAGTAAAGAGGAAACATAAAATAGTGGTTATCTACCAAATCCTTTCCCTAATTAAAGACACTGAGGCAGATTTATCAATACTGTGTAATGCTTAGTGTGAACTGAGACTAGAACTCGACATTCTTACAATGAGCCACATTTATCATAGTGTTGATAAATCTGGTGCAGGTTTATACTGTCTAGTCTAAATCTACTCCTTCTCTTAGTTTGCTTACTTTATGCCACTAATGGCAAAATGTTGGCGAAAAGTGTTGTGTTAATCCCCACCCTCTCTCCTCAAAGTCACATCCCTTTTACCAAGGACATAACCTTTTTGTCAGATGACACAGACGTGTCTAGAAACTGTCTAAAACACATAATAAATGTAATGCAAAGCATGTCCACCCCTATGTTACCACTAATCACACCAGAATTCTGACATAATCGCCATAATAAATGTGTCCCATTGACAGTTAACTAGTTTACAGTATATTAGTGAATTTCCTTAATTAAATAAAATTTTAGGAGACATGTATGATCGGGTTTTTCACCCTTTTCTGGCATACAATGCACCTTAGTGAGCAGGCTATGATGTCTAATGCACCTAATGAATTTGTTAGTTGCATTGTTCATAAGACTCAACACTTTTTAATGCGCCTAACATGAAAGGGTGTTCTGGGTGCGTTCTGGGGGCGTTGCACCACATTCATAATATTAGACACATCTATGAATGTGGTTCGGCAAAACTAGGCGCATTCCTGCTCGGACAGGCAGACCTATGTGAATGTGGTCTTCCTGAGCCTGAGGAGTCGAAGTGGAGATAGATTTGCCATTAGGGCAAAAAATGTCCAATATTTCTCAACTTACACCAGAACAATAATAAAAAGTCATTTACTATAATTATTAAACGTTAATAAAATTAAATTATTTAAATAAATTTAATAAAAATGTTAATGTTATAAAATTAATATAAAAGTACATAATATCCCAAAAATATAAAAATATTTCCTATAAAATTTATTTAAATTTAATAGAATCTAAAACTAGTTTTTCATTAAATAACCCACTGATGTTGTTGTTTAGGGTTTACAATTTAAAATTTTTACTACATTAAATTTGAAATGTATTTTTGGTGCTCTCACCCTTTATTCTACATACAGCAAGAGCCAGCACAGCACAGGACTTGCTGGGATCTGTGGTCCACCAAGCAAGATCAGTACCAAAGTTTCTATTCACTGACATGCTATTCTAATGACTTTTCTCTTATCTCAAGCCTATCTATAGCCTTTATACATGTTAGACACTTTACCAATGCGCCTAAGTTTTGTAATGCACCTAACACATAGACGAGGCGTGTCGAACTTTAGACACCATTTATAATGCACAAAAACCACTTTCATACATCAGGCGCATTATACTCTGAAAATGAGACTCGACTATTCACTTCAAAGCGCCTCCTTTATACATGCCTCCCTTTGTGTTTTTTCATGTCTAAACAGTTCTTATATTCTGTGCAGAATTTGATACAGAGCTCCTGCACAAACCTGGCATCAAATGATAACTTCTAGCTGTCTACAGTCACCACTAGGGAGAGCTAAGCAGTTTATTTGGTATTATTTTGTTAGTGGCTCCTTCATTTTCCTAGTGATGGCCGCAGGTGAGCTGAATTTTTGTGTTTAAAGGGGATTTGCCAAGAGATAGATTCTTACCTCTCTTGTTAGTACAGGCAGAATGTCAACAAATCACGCTGAGTCATGAAGCTGCAGGGGAGAGAGGGAGGGGGACTGGGAGGTGAGGGAGTGTGGAAGAAGGGGGGGTTCAAAACTTATGGAAATAATATAAAAGTTACAAGTACAAGAGTCTTTCACAATTTCAGCAAACACAGGCTCAGACTGCACTGTCAGGAGAAGCCTTATCTGCTAAGCAGCTTTTGTAAACAAACCACGGAGCTGAAGAAGAGAGAGAACGCAGACAGGCAGAGCACAGGAGCTGCATAAGGGATGTGTGACAAGTTCATGAAATAGCCAAACTATAACTTGTGGGCTCTGTATACAAAAGAGAACACATTTTTACACGCAGTTAAAGCTTCCATGTCCCTGTCATCAGATTAAGGGAAAAACACAAACAACAGTTTTTTTGTATACAAAAGAAACATATTGCTACCGGTGCCTTAAAAACTTCTGCA